>NNCF01125867.1:47350-108351 GCA_002313205.1 Laupala kohalensis | reverse complement strand
AAACACTATACTCAGAATAATCTATAGTTCGATAATAACTTGTACATGTAAATTTACAAACATATTTGCGTTAAATTACAAACATATTGACATTATATATGTATTATACTCGCAGCTAACTTTTTATCTTATCTAGGAACTTTTGCTGAAATTTTGGAATCCGCCTCTGCCTTAGGGCCCTTGATCGGAATTGATGGGATGGTCCCTTGCTTGCTTCCGGAGAGTAAATTAGTTTATTGTCCTCCACGTGGTCATACGCAGTTTGTACTGTTTTTGACAATAAATTTCTTATTACTTACTGATTTATTGACTAATCACGAAATCTCAGGAACTATATAGCCTACAAACTTGAAATTTGACAGTGAGTTCCTTTTAGTGTGTCGACACGCGTTAAGAAAGGATTTTACGAAAATCCATATGTAAAGGGGTAAAAAAGAAGTTAGAATGTTTTATGTATGTACCCACCAACACTCTGAAGAGCCAATTTCTGTTAAACTTGTTACACAGGTTACTGACTATCTGACAACAAGGACTGTGGGGGTCCCTGTCACCATTATGGGGGTGGTGGGAAGAGGGTGGGTATGTAAAAATAATAGAAAAATACAATATGAGATACGAAACGATTCTTTTCGGTGTTGCTGAGTTGGATCAGGGTGTCCCCGATGATTTGTAAGTTCATAGTTAGTCCATATTGCAGATGATATACCTCTAACATCCCTAGGATAAAAATCGTAGGACAGGAAAAAATAATAAAAGACGACTATAAAACAATATAGGTGTTGAATAAATCATTTTTAAGAAGCAGAGTCACACTATCAGTGCCACTCCTATGTACGGTCATCCCTATAAAGGAATATATTCACTTTGGGAAGGGGCTGAAAAGAAATATAAACGAATATGACTTATATTAGTGTTGAGATCATAGTTTTTGGGGCCACTGAAATTAGCAGTGAAATTACCGAAGACATGTGCCTGTAATCCCCAGCACCTCTTGGGAAAGGGTTGCCAAGAAAAAATTATCGAACATGATAGATACAAGTGACGAGTCCACATTTTCGGCGTCGCTGTTGATAGTAAAATCCCAATATCGTGTAAGTTTAAATTAAACCGTCATGAAAAAAGACACCATTAGCACCCCTTGGGGGGTGGGGATGAAAATAGGTTTATGGATAAAAACAATTGAAAAATAATTTTGAAGTATAAAAAATTAAAATTGCTTCGGATACATTGTTAATGAGATGATTAAACTACCAATGCCTTTAAGTTCAAGTTGTGATCACATAGGAGCATGGTATCCTTAGGGGATGGGTAGAGCGAAAAGTAAAAATAACGTGAAAAAAACGACATTAGGGTTGATGGTATTTGTGTACTCTGAGATGAATAATTGTATTTCCAGTGACATTATGTACCCTTCGGACAACATGAGGTAAAAGACACCCCTATATGAGGCGGTTGGGAAGAGCGTAAAAAATTGCCAATATGACAAGAAATAGGAAAAAATTTACGAAATGGAAAGATTTTACGAAATGGGAATGTGAGAAAGAATAAAGTTGCAGGCATATTACAAAATTCTCGTGAGCAAAGCATCGGGGACTCAGCTTGTATAATAATAGATTTAATACGACATGTTAAACATAATGATATATGATTTTTTATTTCATTCTCTTGGAGCATGAGACAAATTCTGTAACAAATATGAAACATATTCGATAATGCACGCATTTTTTCATGAAACCACTATTTTGGCTATTTTATTTCTGCTGTAATTCATTCGGTACTTTGAAAAACATACACTTTACGTGATTTCTTGCATTAGCATTCTTGTGAAAAACACGTGATATTTGGGATATAGATTTTAACAAAAGGTTAAAAGGAAAAGAATTATATCATACCAAATAAACGATGCCTTCAAACCAAGCTGATCAGTACGATAGGTTCTACAAGTAAAGTTCTCTTACAAACTGTGACATAATAAGGTAGCCCATGGTATGTGCTGTATCGCATGGGCGTATGGCAAGCCCGAGAAGCATGGAGAAGGGATGAGAAGGGTGGTTGCGAGAGGTCCGATGCTACCTCTGTGCAGATGGGCGCAGTGCATTTAACGTAATTAGCCCTCCATCGATTGCCAGGGCCGCGTCGGCAGAGAGCCCTACGTGCGTGCCCGGGGCAAAGCGCAATCAGCCCTTTTACTCGACGTCCGCGATAGAGGCGGGACGCCAGGAAACGGCACGGCGGCGACGCGCATGGACTGGAACACACTCTCTCTTCGAGTGCAAACTAGAGAGTTTGTGAATATATTTAATTTCCTCCAGCGATGTATTTACGAAACTTCAACTGCACTACGTTCACAAATCCTTGTATAACCCTAATACTATTGGAGTAAGAAAATAAAAGCAGTTAAAAACAATACGACCATACGAGGATAATACGAGGTTAATTTATTCCCGGAAGCAAGAAAGTGACAAAATGAAACGGGAGAAAAACGTGGACTTGGAATTGCTACAGAGATGATATGAATCGCTTAAAAAATTTTGGGCCGTGATAGGAAAAATCTTTTCGAAAATAGTCAGGTTCCCTTTCTGTAGAGAATTAGGTCTCCAAACAAACTTTTGGTAATAATAAAAAAATTAATATAATTGTATATATGCAATTATTTTATTGTAATATATAATTTATTTAGAATATTAAAAAACACACTTATCTCACGGTGTCTCAACATGTCGTTTTATGTTATCAATTGTGTGTTATTTGTAGACAGCGTGTATACTTCCTCTGTAGGGAGTTTCGAAGAATAAACTTGCGGTTCACAGTCTAAAATTGCCCATCGTCAAGTCTTTGCAATTTGCATTATGCATAGTTTCCCAATATTTAAAATAGTGAAAACCCCCTTTAAGTTTAATGTATCATATCTTCATTCTATTATTAACCCCGACTGATGACCACGGAGATACGTAGTTGCTGTAGCTTCCAATTGGCGTAAACAAGACGCAATAACATTTGTAATCGACATAAATACATAATTTTATGTATTAATCACGATCTAAAAATTCGACTTTCCAAAACAATGCACTTTCCTTCACATTACGTTTTTATGTACATTCAACACCTTTTGTCTGACAAAAACTTGCCTACAGCGCACCATAGTAATGGTGATTCGAAAAATGCATACACGAAGGATGCGAAAGATACAACTATATAAAATTCAGTGAAGTCATTTCTATAAATCACGATGACTTGGAGTTTTCTGCAATCAATTTCTTACATTCTCACTCAAACTTCCTTTTGAAAATTCAAAAAATATCCCCATTAAGGTATTTCGATTTTTTGGGGTGGATAAAGAACTATTTATATTCCGTGATTTATACATTTCAAACTTCACGTCGACTATTGTGAAATGGACAAATATTATATTTTGAAAATAAATCGAATTTGCTAAAATAAATCAAAAACTCGTCGATGAGGGCTTTATTTATTTATTTGGCTTACGACATTCGTCATATATTTAATACTTTTATAAAAATACATCAACAAATATTGATGAGGGCTTGAAGGTTCAAACCCAGTTTTCTTACATGCTAGATATTTGCTATTTTTGCAAAAAAAATTTAAAATGTAAATTTTAAGAAACCAGTGTATTTTAACACAATATATAACAGTAACGCAAGGCAAGGAGATTCACAGCAATGAAGCGAGCCGGTCAACGCGGCAGCTTTGCACAAGCCCCGTCACTCGTTACAACACCCTTCCTGCTTGCTCACAGACAAATAAATATAAATCAATATAAAATATTTGATAGCACGTTGGTAATATATTGCTTAAAACTTAGTTCCATATAACCTTCATAACAAGACCAATATCGTTCTTTTAAGATCACCCAGAACCAAGGAAACGTTGATGTACTGTTTGATAGAAACTTTTTTATTTTACATCAAATCAGTTTCAAACACGCTAAACCTTTAAACAACAAGTGTCTATAAAACATAATAAAATTTGGTAGTGACCAAACCGGTGTTTTTCATGCAATACATTTTCAAAGTAAGTATTGAAAGAGTAGAAACACAAGCGCTTTTTTCTTTATACCGCAATAAAATTTAAATAGGGTTCAATATGTTGTTAATGCACACTGGTAAACGGAGAATTAAATACAAAAAAAATTGCTGTTGCTCATTTTTGTGTGGAACAAGGGATTAACGTTATTTATGCTCACACTCGAGCATCAAGAGCTTTTTTCACTACTGTAGTTTTGGTGCTTCGAAACTATGTATCACGACTAATATTTGTCATTTTCATTATTTTTACATTTTATCCCTTCTCACCCCTACTCAAAGGGAGCTTATTCATCATAGGCGATGATTGTGTACGTAAGTGGCATTAAAAGTGTCACTCTTCCCTTCACTGGACCCAAGAGTAAAGCATTCAATCACAATATCGCTCTTTTTGATTACTTTTACCTGCCCAACGACTCCCACTCCCTGCCTTATAGAAGCTATTATCTCCCATGTGATCTGATTGTATACTTACGCTGCATTGAGGGGTATCGTTATCCATATTATCGGCATTGAAAACTACCGTTCCCAATCTAATAAAGTTTAAAAAAATTACATGTCATCTCTTTCCACCCCGTCTTTAGGGATTCGAGCGTTGTCTTAAACCCAAGGTGCTCTTTATCAGATAGTCATTCATATTTGTACCACGTTTGCTTGGTATTGCTCCAGGTATTCTAGATTTATAATGAAATACATTTTAATACATACCCCAATTTTACCCCCTCATGGTAGATTTTTATAAAATGGTGCCAAATCATCTATTGTCATCCAAACCATAAAACATTCAGTTCAATACTAAATTTAAAAAAGGTAAAAGATTACCAATTTTGAAACGGAAAGACAAAATATACAAATACGAACAAAACGAGTTAAACAAAAAACCGGTAAAAAGCATAGTTTACTGAAAATATTTAATTTAGCCGATATTTAATAACAGTCAAACAGAGCAACCGATATTTTAAAAAAGAGACACCTTCAGACACAATGTGGACAAATGGAAAGTTATACCAGGACAACCAAAACAGAAACAGTACAGACCAAAGTGGTCGGAAGAACGTAAACAAGTTTTCTCGGAAAGAATGAAAGCCAATTGTAACAACAAGAAGAACCCAAAGAAATGTTTGCTTAACGTCTTCCAGTCATTGGAAGAAAACGCTATTAATAATAAAAATAATAACAACCTATGTAGGCAATGAAGTAATATTTACAATGATATTTATTTTTTTCGTTATTTTCACTGCGATGAATAATGAATGATTTTTTAATTTATCATCTTTTATTCCCTGAATAAGAATAGTCAACCCTGGAGAACACATTCCTTTTTCACATCAAAATTCACACAGAAATTGTATGTTGTGGGTTGAGCATACAATACCCTAGATTTAATCTCAAGAATGGACTGTTGCAATTTTATTGTTAAACGTGCCAATCTTTGCTTTTGAAATTTAATTATTTTAATTTATTTATTTGTTATTTTTATTGTAGTAATACTTATTAGCATCATTTTATGCTTTTTTTATTTATGTGATTTTGTTTCTATAAATATCCTATATCATCCCTCCAATTTTTTACTTGGAGTTCTGGAACATTCTGTATACACTTTTTGTCATAGAAGAAAATAATTAAAATATAATACTAGCATTCACACTACAACAATATATAATTGACGTAATGCCTTGGAACGTCTTCTCAACATGCCTCCACCTGAAACAAAATTTTCAACTATGTGTTTTATACGGCAATTTTTCCCAACAGTTGGAATGTAATTCTGCCACTTACCAAAAATAAAGGAAGCATAAATGACCACAATAATTGCGGAGAAATATCTTTTCTTGGTGTCGTGGTTAAAGTGTTCTGCAAAATATTACAAAAGGGATTGACTCTTAGGATAAAAACGCATAGTAAGCTATCCACACGAGAGGCGGAGCAAGTACAGACTTATTAATAATATTTACATATTAAATTTACTCGCAAAGAAAGCAATGCCTGTCAAGAGGGGAAAGATATATTGCGCTTTCGCTGATTTCGAAAAAGCATTTGTCACTATTGACAGAGATCAACACTAAAAAATTGGGGGAAACGCGTATTTCACAACCGTTCATCAATATGTTACGAACAATAAACAATGCGGATAAGACGAGTATTAGATTTACCTGGAAGTCAATCTCTGAACTTCAACTGGTATAGATCGGAGAAAGCAAAACATACGGGAATACTTGTATTTAACGAGATACGGAAATCTGCTATTTAAATACCCCAAAAATATCACCTACACTCACGGACATGATGTTCAGTTCATTAGTTAGTGATTGCATCTGAGGCCGAGATTTGGGGAAATGCTAAACTCCATTTTTATCCACTTCTGAATTGATATTGTGAAGCACTGTGAACTGCGGAATAATATGGAAGCTTGCAGAATATTTATTAGATCTAATTTTGAAACTAAAATCGCTTAAATAAAGGTTATAAATCAAGAATGGTATGGGGAATGAAACTGTGAAACATTTTCAAGGAAGTTCACAAATGTGTTGGAGGGGAGGGTGCATTAAATCACTTTTGCACTTCACCTTAGTAACGCGGGGCAACGAACTATCCGTGGACAATAACAGAGTAAATACGAATGATATGAAATAGGCTTTATAAAATTATGAGAGAAATATAACTGAAATAAATAGATTAGAATAAAGGTCACTAATAGTTCAGGTAGTAGCAGGTAAATGGGTGAGGTTCAGAATTGAGGGATGGAAAATAAAAAATCCGAGGATATTATTGAATAAAATTTGCACACTCTGTAAAATACATGATGACTGGATTCATATTCTTTTGCAGTGCGTTGCAATTGAACTTTGTCAGGAAACTTTGGGTACGCGAGGGAAATTTTGGCGATACGCCGCGAAATGAAACATTGGGTACATAAATGGTACATATGGCACCTTATATAGGTATCGTCGACATAAGGGATAATGGATCGCCGGTGTAACTTGGAAATATTTGCAGTATAGTTAGAGGAAAGAATGACAAAACTATTGCTGATGTTGATAATGATATCGTGTCAGAATTGCTTGCGGAGTACACAACTTCTAACAGCATTTGCTACTTCAGGAGACACCACGTTGAGACTCCTCTGTGCCCTGGTCGTAGCACACGACCACCGTCTGTTTTCAAGCGGTCTTCTTATGAAAGGGATGACAAAGAATGACACGCGGATGAGGTGAAATGATGATGAGTGAATGTTGTGGTAGAATGAATGGAAGGGGAAACGGGAATGCCGAGAGTTAACCTGTCGCGTACCTGCTTCATTAATCACCTCGTATTCTACTTGGATTAGACACGGTTTGAACCAGCGTCACCAGAAATGGAGGTGAGTACGCTAGGCTTTACGCCACGGGTCACTCGTGAGACTATTGCTGAAATAGTGTAGTGGAAGAGTGATTTTGCCGGCCTTAATTCAGTTACAGGTCCCTTAATTCTGGTGGAAGATAAAATGAAGAAAATGAAAACGCTAAGATATAATTCGTATATAGGAAAGTATGTGTTAATTCGTATATAGAAATGTATGTGTGTTAATATGTATCGGATTTAGAGATATGGTATTTAGCAATGTATGAATGTATATGTATGTATAATATGCATGAATGTGTTAATACATACGTGCTTGTCCTTACCGTTGTCCACTTATTTTTCTTTATTTAATTAAACTATCTATTTTCCTTTGTTCGATATTGCGCCGTATTACGCCATTCATATTCCGACAGACGCCTATTCATTCGCGACTCATCCGTCTGGGTCAACCATCCTGCGGCGAGCGCGTGTGTTGTCCGTTCCTGTCCAAACTAACGTTCTTTATATTTCCGGCGGGAGGCCGCGTACAAGTTTCATTATGATTCGTGATGCGTACATCTATTCATCGTCCGGCTTCTGGAATAATATGCATTCGGTGGCTCGCGCACTTACAAGTTCAAGTCCCTCTGCACCCCTCTACTCCCCCACAGTCTGTGATTCCCCATAAATACGTCGGCCTTCGAGGTCGTAGCTCTCATTCCTACATTAGACGATTAGACGTCAGAATCCGAGTTCGACGTGTGGGATCGGCGGGCTGCCGCCCGCGCCAGGCACTGCCCGCGTCGGCCCGTGTTCGAGTCCTGGCTCCGTCGTGAAGACTGCGTCTTGCGGGCGCCGTCCTGCGGACTAAGTCTTGTAAACTCCGTCTCGTGGAATCCATCATCGAATGGTGACTGTCTCGAGCTGGTGTCATTTCGGCACTGGACTTCGTGCCCCGGCTGCGATAGCCGATCTTATGTACGCTTCTATGCGAGACGGACTGCATACCCGCTAATGTTACTAACATATATTCCGTGTAGCGATTCCATCGGAATATCTTAAATCATGTACACGGGCTAAAAACCACATTTTTATATATTATATTACTATTATCTTTCAATTCGTAGTTTCAATGTCTTGGTTCGCGCTTTACTAATTTTCTGAGGACTATCCCCCCAAGTGCGTGACGATTTATTTATATAAACGCGATGGCACGTCACACTCAGACCGTTCGTTATCCATGGATTACATACAATGCAAGTTGTCAAAAGTTTTGTTATATATGTGGCAATTAACCTATGCATGGAGTCACGTAAGTCTGCATGGAAGGGATTTAACCCAGGAAAAACAAACATGAACGGAAAGGCACTGACTTTATAGGTTTATTGATAGGTAGCTGCTATAAGTCACTTTATTCTTCTCCGCATACGCGGTTATGTTCATATGTGGTTGATAGCTGCTCTTTTTAAAGTTAAATTACTTATTTATTTAATTATTTACTTCCAGTTTAAGTGGTTTGAGGTTGGTACACAACACTGGCAACGCAATCATTCTCCGCCGATCCATAACGAGAATGGTATAATTATTTTGTGATCTTCGCGTTTACGTTGGTAGTGATTCCGGATGTTTGAGAAAGTTAAATGTGTTGCCAACAAGAACATCGCACTTCGTGCTCGTATTTATCTGCTTTTTCAGAATTTCTTTCCTTAAAGCTTTACCGTCCTTCCAGTAATTATTTATTAACGCCATAAACTCGCGTTAGTGAGTGTTCGTATTATTGATTTTGATTTTACACTGATTATATGTGATTCCATATTATACACGTGTTATTGAAAAAATTATATGGCTTCTGCACGCAGCCTGGATCGGTGGGAGAAGATTACGGCGTGTTCAACTTGAACCCAGAGGTGTATCATCAACGCGTTCATCAGGTTCCGCAACGAAGCCGATTTAGAAGATGTCCAAGTGACGAAGACATACTTCATAAAAAGGGTAGCTAAGACATTGCATGCATGTTATCATTTGTAAAGTTAATACCGTGTGTCATTTAAAGTGTTGAGAGATTGATTTATGTTGATTTGATGTGATAGCTCTCATTTATGTTGATTTCATGTGAAGAACTGTTCATACTTAGATAGTAAAGTGGGAGAAGAAAGAGGAGATTGTGACTCCAGGTAAGAAATGGAACAGAAAAAAATATCACAAATGTACATGGGTTTACGAGAAAGGCTATTGCCAGAATTATTTATAGGCATCTGCGAGAAGGTTAGAATTCTGAACTAATAGCCTATTGCATGGTATAAATATTAGTATCATTTGCAAGCTTGATGAAGCAGATAGAATTGTTGTTCTACATGATGGCACAGTAAATGGTTTTATACCAGGTATGTAAGAGTAATGCTAGTTTTTTAATGCGCAGTTTTTGTTCTAAATGTACTAAGTTGATTGTGTAGATGTAGGATTAGTATTCCATACACCTCGTTACCGAGCGGGCTAGGTTACCACGGGGCAATGAATGGGGACAAGTTTGAGAATTGGGTCAAGGAATCATTTATCTATGCGATTAGGATCCTGTTTGATCGTTATAGACCATTCCAGGGTATTAGAGCAAATTCCCGCTACTAGACGAAGGAAAAATAAATTAATTTTATGTGAATATTACATATTTGATACCGGTGTATTTCATATAATAAAGACGTCATTTTATTATTATTATTAATTATTATTATTATTATCATTATCATTATTATTAAGGATTGGTTACGTCAGCATTCCATCGAGTGAAAAGGAGACAGTTACAGTGTTACTACATCTATGTAACTCACAAATTATCAGTTTGTGGACAGTTATTATATTTTTCATATTAATATCATTGCATTTTCTGTTCCATGCACTTGTAAAACTATGTTCTTAAGTAAATGTTATGTGCTTGCGATGTTCGACAACTGACGAACTGTGAATGAAATTGGGGAAGATGATTGCTTGTATTGATCCTGTCTGAACATGTACCTGCATTATTTAATATTTGTACTTTTAACTGCCAATTTGCAGAGTTCATTATGTGGCTTCTCTTAACAGGTATTTTAATATAACAAGGGTAGAATAAATAAAATACTTACCTAACCCAGTTGGTAAGCGTTCTCGGGGATACAAGATGTCCTATTATAAAGTGACAAAAAGGAGGATCGGGGTTCTGGCCATTATTTATGTGAAATATGCACTTATCTTTCGTAAAAGAAACAGCCTTTTATAAACATAGGTTTAATCATTCTACCCTTAATACAAAAATACAATACGACACTTTACAATTTCTCATTTACACTTCCCCCAAAAGCACATGAAACTAATTACTACAAGATTAAACATGTTACAATTTCACTGCGTTGATCAACGTACAAGGACTGAGTCCGTTTGAAAAATATTAAAATTTATGACCCTTTTAACAAAGTTAATCATCCTGGTGAAATCAATGTTCATTATTTAAACCTTTCTTGAATTACAACTTTACAATACTGAAAGACAATTTTCGCAATAGTCTTTGGCCTGCGATCACTTTCACTTGAAGAAATTTCGCTTATACGCGATAAAACGAGCAAGGTACCGTAAATGGCCCTTCAGAGACTTATCTTTATAAAAATGATGGTGACATTCAGCACCAAACTGCAGTGGAATGTTGTCCTTCGGAGGGCATGGATGCCCCTGGCCACGTCTCGCTATTTCGGACCAGTCAGTACCAATGCCTTCCGCAAATCATCTGTTCGATACCCTTATCGGATGTTGGATGTCGATAAAATCCGTCTCAAAGCACAACTTGATGACGACGTAAATGCATCACTGGCTCTCGTAACGTTCAATTTTGCCATTCACCATAAATCAGATTGTTCATCAACCACTAGCTCATTGTATCAACTTTTCCGTTCATTAATGTCAGTTCATCTCATAACGACAACAACGTTCTAGCATGATCGAATGCGTCTTAGACAGCGCATTGACACCGGAGTGTTGTGTCAATAGAATATTTCAAAACGGAATATTCTCGAAGATCAAATCACCGAATTCAAATAATTTTCATAACGCTCGTAATTAACTCGGCAAGATCAGGAACTCGGAATCATAATAAGCTCGGAATAATCTCAAAATTTTCGTGTTGAACATAATTATACTCATAATAATGTTCCGAAAATAGTGATAATGGTAATGATCACGGAGCGTCTCCACTCCAATCTTAAATAATAAGATCCCTACTCCTCTGCCAGAACTAAGCAAACTAACTCCGCCCAACTGTGACGCCGTTCATCCTCTCTAGCCAATTCCTAGCAATTTTTTAATCACGTGGCTTTTCCACAATTGGTTTAACTTCCTGTGACGCATTTATTTCTTAACCAATAACGGAACCTAATTTCACTTACTCCACTCCTTCTTGTGAGTCAGTACTTCTCTTATAGTGACCTCTAACTTACAATCAACCGATGTGTGACGCACAATTCTTACAAGGGCCTATTCATTATTAAAAGGAAAAAACCATCCTTCCATCCTCTGAAAAATAACACTTACGTTTGAGAGTCTACTAATCATAATTTTACCCATTGTATGGACACGTCTAACCCTGGTTGATTGCCACACTTCATTCTTCTCTGTCCCTTTTTCTTAGGTTTTCAAAATTTAGAGCTGAGTCGATCAACACCGCATTATTTGGATCTCTCCTGCGAAGGGTTTCAGAACAGCCTCCATTCATTCCTTTTACAAAACTCAGCCCACTAGTATTTTCCTATGATTTCTCAACACCTCACAACTACTTATATGTTCTCCCTTTCCAGAGTGCCTGGATAATCATTTCTAACGACGACTGTCCTTTTATTATTTATTTTGAAACTTGCCAGAACCTTTTCATAATTGCTAAAACGTAACATGGAAAACTACAACCAGATATTTATCATAAATCCCGGACAACGCCTTAACACGCTCTCAGTGAGGGCTGTCTCCCTCCCTTTGACCATCTTTTGTTAACATCTCGAGAGACCCTTCTCCCAAAAAGGTTTTGCCTGCGTTCGTTCAAGGGCTCTTATTGAAACGCGTTTTAATTTCGCACCTGCACAGACTGGCGAATACTAGATTATACCATTATTTCAAACTTTTTATAAAAAATAGTAATAAATAATTATTTATTACAGTATGTAGTGGATGAAATGTTGAAGGAGGAAGGACACCAAGTTTTGAGAACACCCCATACCACTGCATGTTGAATACCGTCGAGCATGTGCGGTCTGAAATAAAAAGATTTTATGACCGAATGTATAGAGGTCCTGTCAGTAGGGAACGTGTGCCGGTTCAAGCACAGATAAGAGCTGATAAAGGTTTATCACTGGACGTTGTGGTTAAAGATGGCGCCCGAAAAGTACCAGTTCGAGCACAGGATGTGGTGGCAACGAAGAATGTGGTAGAATTTCCAAAACAGGGGTTAAAAATTTTGAAAGGGGTGTTTCAATTTTTTTTCCTTAAATATGGAGAATTTCAAAATATTTTTTTTCAAAAAAGGGGGATGATGCAACATGGCGTAACATTGTCCAACGTGGCGTAACATTGAGCAGTATTGCGCAATTACCTGTATGACAAGCGACGGATCATCCCCTCCAAAAAGGGTGGTTAAAGTATATATCTTTTTTAAAAAGGGAGTTTTAAAAAGTTTATCTTTTTCCAAACATTGAAGTGTTCAATATACTTACCTCGAAGACGACCCATCATCATCGACTGCGGGTGAAGAGAGACTACATCATCTACGGCAGTGAGACTAAGAAATATATTAATTTTATCCCCACCACCATTGACGTCATTCTCCCTAGCACTTCTATTTATTGACTTCTTTCCTCCATACTACTCTGCACAGTTAGAGATATAAGTGGGGGGAAATGCCCTAACTGTATGTGTTTTTAGTTGAAATGAAGTATTATTGAACCTTTTGAAAAAAATTTACATTTTTATACAATAGATATCTATTTTATATAAAATTGTAATACATTATATTTTGCTACATAATGTTCTTTAAGATATTTGAGTCTTACAGCATCTTAAGGACTAATAGGATTTTCTGAATAAGTGAGTCGCGATCTTCTGCAGTCGAAGAGGGCTCATCCACCACAGGATTGTACGAATCCTATTTCACGTATCTTGAGAATTTATTGTCTATATATTGCATGATTCCTTGATTGCTAGGTCTTCTTCTTGAACGTATTTCATATTTTCTTTATCATGTTGTAAGTCTTTCAATGCAAGCTGTATTGCATAGTTTATGTAGTCTTTGTTCACAGCATCTGTAGCGTTCAATAGAACACCCAATTTTTCTATGCAAAAGCAATTTGCGTCAAAAGGTGAGTTACCTTTATCCCAAGGGATAAATATGAGTCACCTGATTTGATGAGAAATTTAGAAAAAATTAAGTGGAAAATCCCTGTAAAACCTGATATGAAATGTTATAGAAAAAATTGATTTGTCTAAATGTAAATCAAAATGTATGTAAAATAGGTATGATTTTTAATATGAATATATATTATTGATATATATAAAGTAAAAATAAATGATAAGATAAAGAATAATAGTTGTTTATTTAACTTAATAAATTATATGCTTTATATACATTTTTTTCGTGAACCCATGAATTGTTTTGAGTCAAAACCCAACCATTTGACATTACGAAGCGCTCCATTTTTGCGAAGAACTTTCTGGATGAAGAAGTTATGGGGGTAACGCGTGAACTGGAGTTCTTCCTGGTAAAATCGACCAGCGATGACTTCTCCATGTTCACCTTAAAGTAAATATGTTACAGGATTTGAGAGATGGAACTTAACAATTTTAAACAGTTCTGTTGTCCACGAGGATTCACAACATTATTGAAAGTGGTCTGTATTTACTGATGCGTACGAGATCACCCAAATGAAACTTGCTTCGTCGCATATCGAGTGTCTTGAGACGAGCATTGACTATTTTAATGAGGCAATTATCTTTGATATCTTTCAGTCGCATTCGTGTAGTGCGATGTGATGTTGCATTATACTCCCGAAGAAGAACGGGGAGCATCGTTAACCAACAGTGCGATTCTTCAGCAGAGATACGATGCAACATGCGCTCTTTGAGCGTGCAATTAAAACATTCCACTTCATAAGATTTCATAGTGGAATATGTGGAGTAATGATGAAAGCTTTTTCCTTTCAACTATTTTCGAAAAACGCTATTGTAAAATTCGCTACCGTTATCCATCAATAAGAGATTAGATTTTCGTTTTGAAGAAGAGAGAATATGTGTAAATGCCTTCGTGATAGCATTTCCCGTCTTGTTCTTCAAAGGCTCAGCCCATGCATACTTCGAGTATACATCGATCACTGTCAGGATGTAACGTATCCCTCTATTACGCTTTGCATACTCTTGCATTTCCACAACATCCGCCTGCCAGAGGTCGTCCAATCCATCGGTGACCACATGACGTCTACGAAAGCGTTTGCGGGCCGGTGCGTGAAGTTCTTGTGCAATACAGTATCGCACATTGCATTGGTCTTTTTGCTTTTTCTTCATCTGATAAATCCAGCTCGTTTTCAATTTCTGCAATTTTTCCCCGGTGCCCACCGTTTCCGGCTGCTTGAGAGGCATGTAATAGACGTAAACGTTCTACGAGCACATTCGGATCACACCAGTATTTAGCGAGGTGTTGTAACAAAACGTATGCCCGATCCTTTTTTCGGTTTTCTATGACTTGTTGCCCAAAAGGTGGGTCTCAACACTTCTTTAATGTATTTTTACTTTTCTGTATATTTTCTCTTAGGTTCATCTTTAGAATGTTTTTTATGTGTGCCTGTTTCCCTTAAGAGTTGTGCATATGTAGCCTGATCCTCCATCGACACGTCACGCATATCTGGTTGTCAATAAAACAAAAGATGCGTAAAACCAAATATTGCACAATACGTTGCGTTCATGTTGTGATATGTTGCGTTATGATAGGTGATTTACCTTGAATGTTCTGTTTGTATTGAGATCCATACGTCTATTCCCGAGAAACAAATTTCCATTATCGAAACGTGGGCCATAATCTTGATCTAAAAGTTCTATATGGACATTCATCAATTGGGTATTCCAGCTGAAATTACAATCGTCTATTTCTTCATCATCATCATATTCTTCGTAAATATTGGAATCGAAAGACGTTTCAGTTTTATCTGAGAAAAATTGTTTAGGTTTGTAGATGGATCTGAGTGCCTTTTTATCTCTTTTTCTATAGGATAGAATGTTGGATATATATTTAGAACTGGTTGCGCTTTAGCTATGCTGCATGTTGATGTTGGAGTGGAAGGAGAAGTAGGTAAAGTTACATTCATTCTGTTTCTTCTCTTTTCGCTATGTATTGCTTTTTCAACAGGTTCTTTCTCACAGATATTTAACAATCTGCTGCGATACCCTTCGATGTCGCGAATAGGTATATTTTACCATGTATACTTTTACGAACACTTTCAATTTCTCGTTGCAATGCTAATGCAGGTGTATTGGAAAGTGTTGGAGAGGGTGGAAGAATTTTTTAAATTTTTTTCTTCTTTCTTTTTCTGTATTTTATCACGAATAGTGTGTTCATTTTTTATAATGTTCTTTAAATCATCTCTGATGTTTTCTTGCTCTGCGTTTCATGTCGGAGATACCCTACTAATTTCGATTTTAGTTTTATTACTCCGCTCGCTAACAGTGCAGCGACGCGTTCACCTATGTTTGCATTTTTGGATGTGACACGTGACCACGCTGCTCATCAGCTTTCTTTCTCTTCTCACCATCCTTATGGCTTGAACAGGCGATACCTTATCAAGATCGTTGACGCCAGAATCTCCTCGTGTTAAACGTTGTTGCAATTTCGTCCCCGGTCCACAAAACTAATAACCACCTGGAATATGTGCTTCAAAGGGAAGTCTGTCAATGAAGTTTTTGATCACACGACCACTCACGCCGCGTTCACATTTTCGCACATCTCTAAGATGCGTATAGTGTATTCTCTTTTTTCTCATGATGTTCTGCTTATGCATAGTTCTTTACATTGGATTATATATTCTTAGGAATTAAATAGCGATAAAATCCGAAGCGGTAGCGACCGAGTTGCATACTACGTGTTTTGGCGATCATAAGAAAGGCATAGCAATGTGATTTTAACACGTTCAAACACATAAGCTTAAATGCATGTGAAGACGGAAAATCTGTATCGACATGCTCTCTGTAAATAGTGTTAAATTTGTTTATCATATTGTCGAAAAGCAATGATCAAGTTCGCGTTATCGCGTATGAATTGTTTCGGAATATTTGTATACGTTTGACAAAGGTATAAAACAGTATGATGTCTATGTCGACCTGCTGCAAAATATCAAACACAATGACACTATAAGGGATAGCCTCTGACGAAGGTATTACTTTCTCATGACTGGAAAACACATCAAAACCGCATATACCGTTAGTGATACGATGTAGAATATGATACAGCGGTTGATCACGCGTTGTTGTAAAGAGATAAATGTGTTGAAAGTTGAGACCGTTTTCGCTACTCAAGAGCATATTGACACAACCCGACGATCCCATCACGAGTGCCCGAACGCTGTTCGGTTAGAAGGGACCGTTTCTACTCTTACGTTGTCTAGAGAATAAATCACCATCCAAATGTTGTGTAACATTGTTGATGGGGAGCGATGAAGACTGCACAACAATATCCATGTTATCAACTGAGACGGAATGTATCACGAGAGTGATTAAATATAGGAGGGATTGCATCATTTCCAATAGTCGATTGACATGAATACCTTTGAACACAACTTGAGAGAGAGTGTAAGTCGTAGTGAGAGACATTATTATTTTGAAGATAAACGCCTCACAAGTGTGGGTATGCCCGAAGATGACAACGATTGTGCTACAAAAGCTTATGTGGTCGGCATAGACAAGAGAACCTTATCGGAATTACCCCTTTTGAAACGAATACTGTGGGTGTTATCGATGGTGCAAGTCATCGTACCAATGTCAACAAACCAGAATCTCATTTCGATGCTTTTAGACGTGACTTTCTTCATCGTATCGTGGATGAGAGAATACTCAAACTAAAACAATATATTGACGAAACAGTACAAGACATTGTATCCGCAAAAAAATAAAAAAGATGGATACAGAGACAACGACCAAAACATAGATAACATTTCCCGTGTGTTATCTACATATCATCGTATATTGTCTCTAATCATCGCCATCTCCGTGAATAGACCGTCTACATTACCAGACAACCAATGGTCAATCTCTGCTGGATTTTCTGCCTATAAGGGAACTTATACAGGACTTTGGCATGTGACTCAATTACAAACCATGAATAGAATACATATGTTGCAACATATTACCCTAGAAGGAAATGTGATACAAACAATAGATTTATCAATTATCGTGAAAAATAGCTTGTATGAAGTCGATGAAGGATACTATTATGTGTACAAATACAAGAATATTCCTGGGAATGATGCATCGAAACAAAGAAAACATTTTTCATTGTTTCTGGAAATTGAATACATTATACAATACGATGATTGGTATCGTAAATATGAGAAGCTACAAGGTGCCCCTAAACTCGCATTGATTCAAAACTAATAGTATACCTGTGTAGTTCTCTATAGACGGTTGCAGAGTGAGCAAGCACTATAGCAAAGCGAAGACATCATCGCAATAAGAAGAGAGAGCTCCCAAAAGCGAAACGAGGTGGATTCCTACCTCTAACCGGTTTAAGTGCATTGGGACCTCTTGTCAGTGTTTCGGCCACTGCGAACGCTGTAAATAATACTAAAGTGCTGAAGGGAAAACAAGGTAAGGGGTTGAATAGACTAATGCAACGGAAGACTAGACGTGGTCGAAAACATCCTCCTCCTCACAATGGTAAAGGGATGCGACCAAACTGGAGGATGAGGACATGTCAAAAAAACTAAATGACATTCCGCAGCATAGCACGACCTAGAAGAAGTGATACGCCATGCACATGCATTGCGGATTCCCTATTTTAGAAGTGTATTTATGCGTGACACACTATCTAAGAAGATAAGAAAACGAGAAGCAGCCATTATAATTCTGGATAATAGTTAAGGACCCATACTGCACGCATTGTGTAGCATACACCGTACACCACAATGATGTATGCTATTTTAACTCCTTTGGTCTACCACCACCGCTACAGTTTGTCGTCTATATTGAAAACTTACACTGTCGCATCGTCTACTACAACGTGAAAGTTTAGGATTGTAATGCGTAAATGTGTGGACTCCTCTGTCTTCAATTCCTATACTATGATTGAAAGACGGAACCTGTCGCAGAAAGGTGTCATGAGTCGTAAGCTTATCATCTATGGCAATGCAACCAAATTTACAGTGCATTACACGCCACTCATTGTGCTCAATATAAATTATGATCTTACGTTGCTCCTATTGCAGGTAAAGAACACTGCTGAACGTTTCCGAAACAAATAACGCGTTTGAGAGTCAAATTCCAAATTTGATCATGCATTTGTGTAAATTTGATACAAAAGTTTATGAAACAAAATTCCTAAATGGTCCAAAAGTAGACTCAATTGGCGATGAATCAACTAAAGAAAATATTTTTACTGCATTAGTCCCGCCTTGTACGTATGTTCTCGATGATATCGACCATTATCTAAAATTAAAAAGCAATTTAAAGAAAAATTTGCAACAAAAAATTATTCATTTGATCTACAACGCGATAGTGCAATGCATAAGTGTCAAGTGAAATCATCGTTTCATTTATATTTCAATGTAGACTCAATTCTTGGTTTTAATAATAACATTTATCCAAAAACAAGTCCGGATGAGTATTACAACTACGAGGAAGCTGTTAAATTAACAGACCTTCTCAATGTTTATATCACTTGTAATATCATAGAAACCGGATACATCAACAACCGAAAGGCGCACATTCTACATTCATTTTACATCGATCAACAGTCCGAAGCAAACATTGAAGAAATACCATGCCACGCGGTGGCTCATCGTCTTAACACAAACTATGTAAACGCCATCATCATTCGACTGGAAAATATCAAAGGTGCGCTCATTCCATTTCGAGATAACACACTTATAACGTCTTCACCTCAAGCCTGAAAAAATGTATAAAATGCGACAACTACCCCGCTCACAACACGCAAGCGCAACGTTGACACAGAAGAGTAGACGTCTCTTGCGCGAGCTTTAATATCATGTTGTCGACGAAGAGAAAAAGAGCGAGAAGCGACAACATACCCGACGCCAAACTCTTCGTTGATTATGCGAGAGATATTTGCACAAGTTCACGTATTACAGCATGTGAAACGCATATTTACACACCCTACATGTCATCGTACAATAAAAATGATGAAATACGCATCGCCATTCAAAATAAGGGTTCCCTCACAATTCCTTCCGACAGTGTGATCGTTATAGAAGGTAAAACATTAAAAACTGGAACAACAACGCTAACAGATGCAGAACTTGTCCATTAAAATTGTTGAAGAATTGCAGAAGATTTGCAAGATATCGTTTATGGTGTATCACAAGAACTTGTTTTAGTTCGCTCTAGACACGATAATGATTGTTTCATTATAAAAAGTGAACCATCTGCAGCAACATCCGCAGATGATGTCAACAATAAAATGTCATGGCGCGTGCCTCATGTGCGTGTTTATGAGATAGCAAATCTCTATCTAACAGAAATTATCGAAAAAGAAAAAGGTTTACCTATCGTCTTCATTCGGTGGGAAGTTCAGGAGCTCCCGATTTAGAAGTTCCCGAATTTGTCTCAGACAACAAAACACACAATTTGTACTTTTAAATCGTCAACGGTGAGGGAGATCGTTGTATGTCATTTTTGTTCTACAAGAGAATAGACGCAATGACATTACAAAAAATGAAACAGAATTCAATCATTGTTCTCTGCGTACTGCAAAGCTCTTTTTAAATGAGTTTATTCGTTATAGTGAACTACGCGTGGCTTGGTCTAACGATACAGACTATAAGCACTGTCCAGAAACATTTAGCATGTTCAAAGATTTTGATAGAGGATTTTTTGATCGAGAGTCTATTTCAGTAATTGCAACTTGGGGATACACAAACCTATACCCCTTTCTGGTTTTCGATTGTAAAAGATGTGATACACCTACAATAGACATGCACATCGAATTTGAGACAAAGAACAACGTTAATCCGGACACCTCTACCTATTGTTAAATTCTACATCCTGTTGCACGCGACTACACACCTCTGACAGGCATTGTGCAAAACTAAAACAATATAACTATGTACGTGTCACTACCACCATGTTTACTAACGTTGTGTTTGCGCATACAGAAACATTATGTCATCCGAGAACACTATGAAATCAGTGAAGGATGAAGGAAAAGGGCAGCGGAAGGAGACAGCAGTTCTTCAACATCGCTGTCACAACCCGCTTGCAAACGTACATGTCTTTTACCTCATCGAGAAAATGTGTGCAGACTTTGCGGAAAGAAAAAAATAAACCGGTGAATGCAAACAACGAAGAAGACGAATAAGACGTACATCTTTACCATCACAAAAGAACTGTGCAAAGATTGGGTATGAATGGTTTATGTAAGGTGTAAAACTCGCTATTCTTCAATAGATTATTTAACCAGACACAATGCAGGACGAGTAAACTGACAAATGAAGTAATTTTTAAAATAGATCTTTATTTCTAATATACCATGGAGCGTCAACAATGTTTCTTAGCACTTTATTCTGGAATCTTTGGATAATTTCCACGTTGCATTTCCTAGTGCAGCCAAGCTGTATATGATACATCCACATGAATTTCAATATTTGTTTGTATGATAGTTGTTTATTATGGACTGAAATGGATGACTTTCTGCCCATAAACCAATACATTTTTCTATACCTAATGTCCAGCTCTTCTCTTTTTTTACCGTGGACCTTCCATCGTAGCTTAGCGTCCAAGGTAATACTCAGGTACTTTGCAGTATTCGAATAGGGTACCATTCGATTATTAATTAACACAGGCGTGTGAAGTTAATATGAACTGACTTTTTTTCATTGAATTTTATCTGCCATTTTTTGTTCAGTTATATACTTGAGTGATGACATTTTGTAATTTATGTTACGTCTGTATTATTATTACCTACTGTCAAAAGTGCGGTATCATCAGCAAATGTAGCTATAGTACCATCAGTTGGAGTTGGTAAATTGTTTGTATACAACAAGTATAAGAACGGTCCCAACACACTCCCTTGGGTAACACTTGCTTTAATCTCTTTGAGCTGTGAGTAATCATTTCTCTACTTCACTCTAAAATACCTATCGGTTCTATACGATTCCAATATTTCAGAATATTGTTTGGAGAAGATAGTTATTAACTTGTGTATTAGGCCCTTTGCCATACCTTATCAAACGCTTGTGCAACATCAAGAAATACGGCAGAGCAAACCTTTCTCTCTTCTAAGACTTTTTCAAACACACAACTTATTCTGTGCACTTGGTCAATTGTGGAGTGCTTATTACGAAAGCCAAACTGACGATTAGGTATCAATTGTTTTTCATCAACAATTGGTTTTAGTCTTTTATATAGTAACCTCTCAAAGAGCTTGGACATAACTGGTAGTAGAGAAATCGGTCTGTATTATGAGGCTTCGTGCAATGATTTACCTGGTTCAGGAATCATAATTTCCTATACTTTCCACACACTTGGGATATATCTCAGCCTAAAAGCGGCAGTAATTATGTTTGTGATCTTAATAAGAGCTTTTCAAGGGAAATCTTTCAAGACTTCTCCAGTTATTAAATGAAAACCAGGTGCTTTCTTTGGATTACAATTATCTTTTTTTTATTTCTTTAGCACACGTGGGAGTTATAAGTTTGATACCATTGCTCTCTGATGTATATTCTTCATTCAAGTTTTCACTGAGTTGGAAATCATTGTGCTGAAATGTAGCTTCTAGGTGTTTAGCGAACAACTGAGCCTTTTGTTCATCAGTCCTAGCCCACTTCCCATCAGGTTGCCTTAATGGTGGGACATGAGTCATTGGTCTCTTTATCTTTTTTGTAGCCGTCCAGTGTATAGTCAGTGACACAAGCATTTGTTAAACTTTGCATATAAGTGGTAACTGATACATTTTTGAAATCTTTGATATCTTTCCTCAACTACTGAGTGAGTTTGTTGAGTTTATTCTTGTTTTGAGGAGTTCTTGTTGTTTGCCATACCCGTCTAGCTCTCCTTATTTCAGCTATAAGTTTCTTAATTTCCATGGGATAGTTAATTCCAGTAGTTCTTCTTGTAATTTCAGGTGTATTTTCCCAAGCTGAATGTTGCATATCGTTTATGAACTTTTCTACCTCACAATCCTGTTCATGATTGCTTTTCAGATAAACTTTCAGATTAATCTTCTCTTCTAGGCATTGCTTAAAACTTACCCAATCCGTTCGTCCATTGACTAAGATTGGGTTACTTTCTTTCTGAATAGCCTTGTCATTAAGAGTCAAAAATATCGGAGAGTGGTCTGAGCATTAATTCTGGCTGTCATCAATTTAAATATAATTACTTGATATATTCTTGACAATGTAGAAATCTATCAAGTCAGGTATTTTTTGAAAGTCAGTAGGCCAATATGTAGGCTTGCCAATTGAAAGAACTTGACAGCCATTTTATTTAATTACTTTAAGTAACTCTCTACCTTTCGTCGTGGTGAGACGAGATCCCCAATGGATATTTTTAGCATTGAAATCCCCTCCCACTATAAAACGTTTTCCTAAATGTTTAAGGAACTACAAGTACCTTTTCTGTTTAATAGAATGTCTGGGTGGACAATAAACTCCTGCAACGATAACGAGTTTTTAGTTTGTATACAAATAGCTGTTTTCAAGTTTCATTAATAACTCTTCAAGAGTATTAATCATTCTTCCTTGTTTCTCTAATTTATCAAGAATATGTTCCAAAGTCTTCTTGATTTCTTCATTTAAAATTTCACTTTTCTGGTCATTATGTTGTGTCAATGTCTAAGCGTTGGTTTTCTCTTCATCCTTTCTTTGAGGAACTATCCTCTTTTTTGATATCATATTTTGTTTTTTATTTTTTAAATGTTGCAGCTCCTTAGCTACACTACATCCTCTATAATTAGCTGGGTGTTCTCCGCAGTGTACACATTTTGGTTTAGCATCAGCAGTCTTTTCGCAGTCTTTAGTTAAATTTTTTCCGGTGCATTTAACACATCTTGGTTGCTTATTACAATATTTCTGATTGTGCTCATATACCTGGCATATATTACACTGTGGAAGCATCTTGGAACTTTTGAATGCTTGAACTTCCATTTAATATACTAGTGATATTATATATCATGTTAATATTTTCACTAGCTTCAAATGTTAACATAAACATATCCAAGGGTTCCTTAGTTCTCCGCTTTAGCTTGTTGACTGCTTCAATTATTCTGAACTTTTTTTCTTTCAAGTCTTCCACAATAGCTTCAGGCTTATGAGTTTGATGTAACTTTTTAACCATAACTCTGATAGGTCTTGTTCGTTTGTTTTCGTAAGAATGCCAGTTACAGCCTTTCATTACATTTGTCATTTCTCGGTAGACGTTTCCATCTGCTACATTTGTTTTATAGTTATATTTATTGATAAGCTTAATTGTAAATTTCTCTGTTGGGATACGTTCCGTTATCTGTGTCTAGAAACTATTGTAATTTTTGATGCCATCTACCATAATTGGTGGTGGAGCAAGTCCTCTCTTGGGGTTATGTTGATTAGAGTTTGTTGATGTACTTTTTTAAACTGAACTTGGAGTAAAGTTTATTTTTCTTTTTTTACTTTTATTTTTAACACGCATCCATTCTATTTCTTCTGCTAGAAGTTCATCAGTGTAATAGTCAGTTTTCATTATTTCTTCATTTTTCTTTTCATTAGAATTTCTTTCATCTTCCAGAGTTTTAATCTTCAATTCCATGTGTTAAAACAAAAAATCTGCAAGAAGACATCAACTCGAAGCGGCAACCAGGAGCCTCCTAGGAACTGATTTTTCACAAGAGTGAGTAGAAGAAGAATTCAAATCAATAAAGAACACAACATATTGTTTGGAGAAGAATTAATCTGATTGGAGCTTCTAAAAAATAAGATTTCATTGTCGTGAAGTTTTTTTTAGAGCTATGCCAATATTGAGTTGAAATTAAGAAGCAAAATCACACCATTCAATAATATGAATTTTAATAAAATGTTTCAATATGAAAAAATGTCATAAAACCAATTTGATAAGATACAATACGTATTTTCAGTTGCTTCTTAGTTTCTCATAAAAGAGCAGCCTTGGGCAAATGTATGTCATCGTCCTTCGACTGTCGAGGGAGCCCGGTAATTGCGCGCTCTGTTGATGTAATTTTGAAATACATCCGTCTCCTTTTTGCGAGGGAGCCGATCTTGGTCTGGTCTCTGGCGCACACTGGAGGTGTAAATTGAAACTACCAATTTTCGACGAGCGACAAGATGACTCGGCGTGCAAACGCAGCGGCATTCCACCGCTTACTGAAATTTTATACTATATCTTTAAAGCGGTATTCTCAATTTTGCAGAACTGCGCAAGCGCAAGACACACTTGTAAGCAAGAGTTGACTGCTCGTCTCAGGCGTTCTTAACCGTTACCTGCACGATCGTTTCAAGCGTTTATTTGTTTTTTCGAAACACCATCTCCTTAATTTGTTTGCTGGAAAGTTTGTATTATAGTTTTAAGTTCCTGATTTTCTTGTACTGACTTCTGCCATTTTTCATATAGCTGTTGTTCATTTTTCATCATGGTACCTTTCTGTTCCGATTTTTTATCTTCTAAAGTAAATGTTGGACCTTTCTCTAAAGGTGGTGTTGTATTTGGTGGCGATCTCATTAAGCCACTTTTGAAAGGGGTCTTTTGAAAGCAACAGATGGTCTCCCCCAGAATCCACGAGACCAGCCTCCGAAGAGGGTGAATTGCCCAAACTAGAGCCTGGCATACCACCTGGGGTATTTTCACTATGATTTGTTTTGTTCATTGCTTTCCGGGTGCGTGATGATGAGGCTGCAATCTTACTTCATTCACGCCCACAGTAGAAAAATTAAGAAGAAAGCAAGATTGTCGTGAGGTAGAGTAGAAATAAATGGGGAAGACAAGAATATAAGGAAAGAGAAGAGGAAAGTGAATGACTCCCTAGCCCTCGAAACTTAATAGCGTCGGGGTCGAAAGACGTAAGAGGCCAAGAGGGACCTAATAGGAAAAAAAACAGAAGTGAAGCACAAGTAGGTGGAAGTAATGCTACCCTAACTTGGTAAACCTTTTACGTGAACCAGGGGACACCAGGAGGAGGAGGCTTACCAAAAGAAGCAGTCTAGAATATAACAACCTGAAAACAAGACTGCTGTCCCCATTTTCATGCGAAGTGATGATATTCATATCCAGAATGCGACGCAGTGTCATGTCTGCGGAATGACAATTTTGAAAACAGATCGTGTTCGAGATAACGATAATCTGACTGGAAGGTATAGAGGAGCTGCGCATAATGCGTGTAATGTGAACTATAAAGATCCTCTTAATAATCCCATACTCATGCATAATTCGGCATTATATGATTCTGATTTTATTTTCTTAGCGCTCTAAGACGAGATACAAAAATAAAACATTTAAACTTTATATTATACCACACAATCATGAACGCGTCATTTGTATTTCTATGCGAGTGGGAAAAGTTGAACTTCTTTTTCTAAATTCGTTAGCATTTATGTCTAGGTCACTTGATGCTATGGCGCGTACACTTCATCCGAGAGATTTGTTACATGTTACAGCGCATTTTCCGGATGATATCCCCTTTTCATTAGCATGTAGGAAGTGTGTATTTCCATATGACTCTGTTATCAAGGAAACTGTACAGGCGGCAACTGCATTGCCATCAAAGGATGCGTTCTTTAGTCGTCTCGCGGGTGAGAACATTAGTGATGACGTCTATGCGCATGAACATGTTTGGAAAGCGTTCGTTATTCGCATACTCTTAGACTATGTTGATTTGTACTTGAAAGTAGATGTGCTCCTGCTCTCCAACATTTTTGAATTGTTTCGAACTTGTGTATGCGCGTGTACATGCTCGATCCTACGCATTATCTCTCTAAACCATCTCTGTCGTGGGACGCTATGGTAAAAATGACGAGAGTGACGTTGGAACTGCTTACCAACAAGAACATGCTCCTGTTCTTTGAAATGTATTCCCGGAGGTCTTGTACAAGTCAGTGCGATACTTAGAAAAGCAAACAATCGCTTTATGAATGACCTGTATAATCCATATGAACCTGATTGTTATCTACAGTATATCGACTGTAATAATCTGTATGCACAAGCTATGTTGCGAGCTTTTCCAATTGGTGACTTTTAATGGGTTACGGACGTTGCATGCTTTTGAGTAGCGCAGGCGGTGATGGAGGATGAGCATCGCGGTTATATGTTGGATGTGGATCGCGATATCCCTAAAAATCGACACGACGCACTCAGCAACATACCGCTTTGCCCTTAGACGCAGATACCTCCTCATCATGTGAGTTGACAGACGAAACTAATGGCTACATTTCTTCCTAAACGACGTTACGTCATACTCATTCGCAATTTACTAAAAGCGGAAGACTCTGGCTACAAGCTTGTTAACAATCCTAAATGCTCTCTTTTCGTCAATCTCGTTGGCTACTTCCCTACCTCGAACTCCACACCCCGTTGCAAAAGAACGCCACATCGGCTTTTGAAACTAATTTTAAAAAAATTAATGTTTAATAGTATTTCTTGAAACTCTTGTGCGTCTTATGTGAAAATGTACGCCAACATCGACGCATATATCTTGTTACCACGTGGAAAGGATAATGATTTGCGTGGAAACTAATTGCTGATTCAAACATTCTATGTAGTCGACCGATTAAAGGTGATCTCATGACAATCGAGTTGCGAAAATAAACAAGCCTATTTGTCTGGGATTATATTAGAACTATTTGTCTGGGATTATATTATTTCATATGTTCGAGTTTTTTAATACATTCCTCAAAACAAAACTTTCCGACATGAAACTCTTATATTTAGACAGAGATTCGTTTATCTAGTCAACATCACGCAATATATATGACGTCATGAAACTTTATCTTTCCTACTACGACACGTCGTTTGAATCTTTGAATTTTTTGTGGGGTTTTACGGCTCATGTCGACATCAAAGGTCATTGGAGCTCAAAAAACTTGTACAGGTAGGGAAAATGCAGTTACGCACAACGGAGAGCTAACATGACTCTCTCCGTGTGTGGGACTCGCCGAATGATTCAACCCTACTCACTAAAAACCCTCCTGATTTACAACACACCAAAACATATCTCACAATATACATCAAAACATCAAATAGAGGGCAAAAAATGAGAGGGGGCCTAACATAAGGGGGTCAAAGAATAAGGGCGTACAAAAAATGAGGGGTAGGACAAAAAATGAGAGGGATGAAGAAAATGAAACATCCCCTAGTCTTAATAACGTCGGGATCGAGAAGAACAAGAGGTGACCAAGGGAGGTCAGAAAAGAGAAAGGAAGGAACCCAGCACAAGTAAGTGGAAGTAATGCCAGACTCAGTTCAGGGCCCCGTGTTCGACAAACACGTACTTACTAGATGTAAGTCTCCTGGGGGGTTGAATCTTTGAATTCATTGGACTTCGTTCCATGTACGAAAAGAGTTTTGGGTCTCTTTAAGGATGAATGCGGAGGTAATATGCTAATAGAATTTGTAGGTCTCCTTCTTAAAATGTATGATATTCAGACACTCTCCCAGCTTACCTCATGCAGGGTAAAAGGCATCAAGAGGTCATTTGTCAAAAACTATTGTCTTGAGTACTATACAGACTGTTTATTTCTTGATAAAACGAGAATGAATATTCAGCATTGTATTTGATCAAAAGCGCATACCCTTTATTCTTTAAAACAAAACAAGCGCTCTCTTATATGTTTCGATGATAAATAACATTGGGTGGAGAAGATAAATAGTTTACCATGGGGACACTAACGCATTGCAGTGTTAGATAAGAGTGAGCAGTCATCTTGAACAGACATTGAAAAGCAAGTGTATCAGCATGCAACAGATATGATTGATTATATGTTAGACATCATCTCACATTTGCACAAAAACCAAAACGCCATTACTGACATTGCAATTCAGGCACATGTATGTCTCTTGGCATTAATTGAGACGATGATTCGTGTAGGTTCCGAACTAGCTGAACGTGTTACCGTCGTACGTCTAGCACCCTGGACGGTCGATCATCCTACTGAAAACCTTCCAACTCCTTACAATGATGAACAAACCTGAACGCACGATCATTCTACCGAAAATTATGACTTTTTTCTTTACGCGCAAGCGAACCCAAAACAAGAATCTATTTCCTTCTTTTGTTTTAGTCCTCCATATGTCAAGAGGTGTTCTACCACTCTCTTCTCACCCCCTGCCACAGACTATAAACCAGACTCTCCTCTCCCATACTAACGGTGCGTTAACAGCTTTCAGCGCTCCTAACATTATTTGATGCGCATTAATCCGAGACTATTTTAAAAGCGGCCACTGGTGCGCATGGCAGTTCACGATTTCCTTCACTACCCCCAACCTTTCCCGTCCCCCCACCATTCCAGATACTCTACTCCCACTCCCACGATCTCATGCTTCATAATGTCACAATAATTTAGCTGAAAATACATTCCCTACAGAAATTAACATATGTGAATAGTTAACACGATGTATAACTGAAATATTTTACTACACGTATGAAATAGAAAATGAAAACAGGACACAAATGACAGGAAGTGTACACAAATAATATATATATACTTGCCCTTAATTCTATTTATTCATAATAAGATTACAGTACATTCTCATATGAATGGAAATATACATACCTGTTTACAACTATGGGGTATACTTGCAAAAAGGTACTCATTTATGTATATCCACCAACTATTCAGATCAATAATAAATAAATAAATGAGACGGATAAAAGTAGTCACATGAGAAAAAATGCAGATAAATCCATAAAATTGATACAATTTTATCAAACTCGTGGGGAAATGTGATTAAATTCCTTCCTCCTCCACTGGCTGAATAGAAAGCAGTCAATGGAATGTTGGTTTTGTCTTAAGCCACAGTGGTGAATAAATATCTCTGCTTATTACATGAGAGAGTTACATGCCACAAACCTTATGAATGTCAAGTAGAAATAAATGATATTGAGATGAAGACAATCCACCAGTATCATATCTCCGAAAGCGATGGATATTTCATAGGATGAACTAGTTAAAATAATCTATGAAGAAACCATGCGATATTAATTTATACATGTTGAATATCATTCTGTTTAACAAATGAGAAGAGCGTTAATCAAATGAGAGCAGACAAACTCTAGAAGACATTCAGTAGGTGTCTTGAAAGGTAACGATAAAATGACAATAAAATGAAGACAATCAGCCATTACCATCTAACAATATTCTACCAACAAACAGTCTTAGCGGAGACGCAGGTGGTAGTGTTGTCGCTCAACATCAAGTCATCCCGGGTTTAATTCCCGATAGGGCCAGAAAATTTGTATCTTTTCACATTAGCTTAAATGGCATGCGACATTTCCCATTTCCAAATACAACAATATTTTAAAAAAAGCAGTCTGAAGATTTTCCATTCTACAAACTGAATACCAATCCATCAAGCAAGTGAGAGAGGTCTGTCAATCATAGAATATCTCTGAGAAGACTGACTTCACAATAAGAAATTCACAAAATTTGTCCCAATGCCAATGTTTATTTTAAAGAGAAGTTTACCGTAAAACCCTTTATATATCAATAGGATAACGTGACTATATTCATCAGTCTCATGGTTAAAGAACTATTATCTAGTTACAAACACCACAAAATACTTTAACTCAAGTAGTAAACTAACAAAGTGAAAGTAAAATTAAATAACATGAAGTTTCAGAAAACCAGTAAAACTACAAATTTACATTAAATGAAAGTTTATCTTAAAACATAAAAAGGTGACTCAATGAAAAATGTAACTCTTGTACACACTACATAAACATTTATCAAAAATAAAATTCATCACAGAGTAATAACGTTAAATAAGACACAAACATCAATTTCTCTCTAGTTATTCGTAACTAACTGCCACATGGCAGGTATAATTACAAATAAACGTTTTACACAGAAACAGAATCTTACATTTTAACTAGGTACCATTTCTTTAGATTTTTGTTTATAAGATGCAAATTTAATAGCATTTGTGTTTAGTTAATGAACTGCCTCCCACGTAACCTTACCCACTCCTCAAACGTCGATACTCTCCAGGTGTATTATTAAGTTTGTTATGTTTCTTTGCCCAAGAAGAGACTGGCGAAAATCAATGAGATCACTCATCATTGCAACATCTGGAAAACATAACAAGAATACAATATTATCAGTCAATACACTTATTGTGAAAATCAGTTCAAAAAAAGCAACTTAATTCACCAATGTTCGCTACAATTCATTGATCACAAAAAACACAAGAGAGGTAATTTAACCTACCGTCGAAGACTTTGGGAGAAAAATGAACAGAACACATTCTTGAATGAAAAGTAAGTCGCACTATCGGACCGACAAATCTAATTCACTTATTGTCACCTAAAAGAGAATGCAACTTTATTACTAGACAATAATATACATAGTCAATGTGACCAAGCTAATACTAAACAAATATTAATATTCTGTAATAGTAGAAAATAATTGTATTTTATGTTAATTTCAACAGGGCCTAAGTTAAATGAATATGGTTAAATATATCAAAATTATATTATTGTTGATATTCCTATATGCAAATATTATTGTCATTGTTGTTAGTACTATGACACGCCATACATCTATGTTATGATTATGTGGTTCAATAAAATATAATTATATTACATTTATGTTCATCATTTCATACACAGACTTCATTCATCAATACATTACTTAGATATTATAGCTAATAAATTTTTATACAATACTTCATGTAACATTTAACATACCATGGAAGTCGTCCGGGGTAAAATGTGCGGAGCACACTCTCTTACTTCGTGCGACCCGCACACCCGTCAGACCAAGACGATTTAACCAGACTTGTCGTCTACAAGAGAATGTAACAAATATATTTATAAATAAATAAGCAACAATAATCGCAGCAAAGCGACTGAGCTAAGTACGTCTGCCCACGCGGGCAGTCAACAAGAATTACTTACCTTTCTGGTGCGGAAGGGAATCTCATGAAAGTAATGCCGGGGTTGCCGCCAAATGTGCTGAAGCACCCCGGAACACAGCAAACAAAAATCCGCTACATAACGTTTAGTTGGCTACGAATGTCGGCTAAGGTACAGCAGCGCACGCAGAATGTAATCAACAAAGGTAAACACTAGCAGCCAATAGGAGACGGGTGAACACGATCTTGCAGCCATCTTTTGAGCGCTACAGTAAATATCTAGAGATGAGTAGATGGTGGTGATATCTGGTTGATATTTGATGCGCACTACTACAAGCTTAAAACCTCAGACCTTTTCACCCTATCTTCTTTCCTCACCTTGCCCCCTGTAAATATATCTTCTGCAGAGGGTGTTTAGAAACGTGGGAGTTGGAGACAACCAGAACCTCCTAACTGTTATGTAGAACACAATTGGACAACTACAGAATAATGTTTTGGCATGTGATGTGTCAAAGAAGGAATTTCGCCAACATTATACAATACTTGTAAAAACAATTCCGTCTTTGACTTGTCACATGCTAAATATGTATATAATAACAAAAAAATTATTTTTATATTAAAAATTATGTTTTTAATAACATTTTCCTTATATCTACATCCAGTTAGTGAATTTTACCACCACTTAGATCACCCAAGGTGCAGAGTAGAGTGGGAGAAGGACGTCAATAAATAGAGGTGCTAGGGAGGATGACGTCAATGGTGGCGGGGATAAAAAATAGTATATTTCTTAGTCTCACTACTGTCGATGATGTAGTCTCTCTTCACCCGCAGTCGATGATGATGGGTCGTCTTCGAGGTAAGTATATTAAACACTTGATGTAGTCTCTCTTCATCCATCGTTGATGATGATGGGACGTCGTCGAGGTATATTGAACAAACATTTTTTTAAAAGCACCCTTTTTTTAAAAAAAAATTTAATCACACTTTTTTGGGAGATGATCCGTCGCTTGTGACACAGGTTATTTTGCAATATTGCGCTATATTACGCCATTTTGCATCGTACTCCTTTTTGAAAAAACTTTTTGGAACCCCCCCCATTTTTAGATTTTTTTGGAAACCCCTATTTAAAAAATGTAACCTCCCTTTTTTAATGTCCCCCATTGCAACCACTTTCTGTGCGCGAACTGGCACTTTTCGGGCGCCATATTTAACCACAATTCGGGGTATAATTTCTTTTCAGCTCTAATATGGACTAGAACTGGAACAAGTCCCCTACTCCGGTCAAGGTTGAGCGTTTCAAACTGGTGTGGAATTAAGCATTAAATCAGGATAACATTAGAAAGAACCTTTTCTAAAGCATTTTAAAAAATCTAGTAGTACTGAGTTTCCTGTATGTGTTCTTTAATATTAATTGTTCTATTTAAGTAACTGCTGTTAAAAATTGATCAATTGAGTGAAGCAAACAGAGGATGCTGTTCAGAAATGCTTCATGATACGGTTATACCTTTCTTGGTGTAACGAATCACTAAGTCGACTGTGAATTGTGGTTGTATTGTTCATAATAATAATTTAATTATTGTTTTAAATATTCACATACAAAATTAATAAATAATTATATTGTGCAGTAAATGTTGGTATTTTTAAGGATAATTGAGGAATTATCTTAAAATAAATTATCACTGTGAATTGTTTATTGAATATTTTATGACATGAAAATTTTATGAATACACGTATTAATCCTAATATAATGCACTTTCTTCAGATTATCACTAACAAATATTGAATGAAAAATTATAAACATTTCGTAATAAAATTTGAATGATTGGAGTCAACATCTAATCTTCACGTCATTCATCGTCCCACATGAAAGCAAATATTTTCTGAAGTTGTCTAAGTGATATAAATTGTTTACAAACAATTCAGAATGTATAAATGTACGTTTTACTTTTTAACGATCAAACCCTTATAAAGAACATCGTTTTATAGTTAACTTTAGTATTTAGTAACATATAATACTCACAATGCATATGAGCATGTAGCAAGTATTATCACAATGTATCTATAAACCACTGTTCACGTAAAAATATACATATTGCCAGCGAGAGAGATGTCGAATCCTACTTCTCTGCCTCAATGCAACTCTGCGGCAACCAGTGGCAATGCCAGAGCAAGCCCCATGTACACAACACACTTCCTCTTTATAAGTCACAATCAGAACTCATAAAATTACAACTGTAACCAATCTTAGATGCATTATTACATTACACTAATCTTTATCATTAGATCAAAACGCGATGCCTTGGACAGTTATTTCGTCTGTTATAAAATCTCTGGATTCCATTCTATGTCATAAGCTTCGCTCGACACAGCGCATTTGGTACACACCATGCCTCCAGATTCTTTGTAAGATACACTCTGCTGATTTCTTATTATACACACGTATATACATAAAAGAAGTTTTGATAGAAACTATTACAAATTAACAAAATTGAGAAGCAACAAAAATATACAAAAGAACTTAACCGAATATGATGAGTGAAATGTCTCGTTATGTTTACCAAGATAGAAACAGAACAATAAATATAGACTCTGTAAATATAAATAAATAAATACCTACCTAACAATACAATTTATATTATTACTTTTATTAATATCCACATATTGCTTGAAAAACATTCACAGTGTAACAATGTTCCGTTCAAAACAAGTTATTCCTTGCAATACACAAAGTATAGCCTTTTGTATTAATTGTAACAAGAATAAAAACACCAAAATAATAGAATATCTCGTAATTTTTTATTTATTGCCAAGAATCCTACTCTTCCGCCTGACCGTGACTGGGGTGAGAAATTGGGATGGTCAGGTGGTGGGATACGTGGTTTCAAAACATTAATTATCTCGAGTATGTGAGAGAAACATATCCGATCGAGCAGAGTTTTAACACACGTTCAGAGGTATTGTGTAAGATACGACGCTACCACTAAACCACTGATGTCAGTAATGTTACTTCCTTATATACATAGTATATAAAACGTACACGATTAAAAATAGAAAGCGAGATTTAGACAGAAAATTCCGTTTTGGCGATCCCTGATTCTGAAAAGTGTTATTTGGCATAACGTCCGTCCGTCTATCCGTCTGTTCGCAGCGATTCAGTGTAAATGAATCAATTTAATTCGCATTTCGTATTTACGGTAGAAATTACTTGTTGTCGATGTTCGAGCTCTATTTTTTAAAACTTGAAAAACAAAGGTTACTTTACATGAAGGTCAAAGTACTCTTTTGAATGTTTCTCAAAAACGGCTCCAATGATTTTCTGCACGTAAAGTACAGTTAGTAGGCATTACATCCGCATTAGCAGTATTTCGCTGGAAAGTTTGGTATAGACGCAGTCAAATAATTTCTATCTGCTACACTTACACATTATTTTACTGTTTCAAGAAGCTTGAATACTATTTTGCAGTGTAAATGGACCAATCAGACGTAGAATACACTTTTGGTAAACTGAAATGAGAGGATATAATACACAGGACGGCAAACGCTTTGCAGATAGGAAAATACATCATTTTCTGTCTACAACGAAACTACATTTACATAACACTTTTACTATATTTCTAAGACTGATATGTCGCTAAATGTTTTGAAATAATACTCTGAATATTTTTTTTTACTTTCAAATAAAACACAGTAATAACTTCATCTACCGGCTTTGACCATGAATAGAGCACCGTATTGTGAGTGGCACACATAGCATTGGTAACTAGGTCGAGCTAGCGTGTCTAAGCGGAGAGTAGGTCAAGCGGTCGCGTTACGTGGGAGTAGTTTCAAATAAATGTGGGGCCCAGAGAGGATTCGCTCTCATTTCTCGTTACTTTTCGTCAATTTCGATCATCTAGACAGTCTTCACGTCGCAGGCCAACTTGAGTATACCATACTCTAACCACAGCCATGGTTCTGCACCATCAGAACCGCTACCCTCCGCTGAACCGCCTAGGTCAACCTTGAATAAGTATTAAACACCTATTCTCGCAATCAGAGTTTTTTTTCGGACGAACCACCAATTTCCTTCCTTCTTTCCCCTTTAAAGTGTGTCTGGCTCTCCCCCAGCCAGTAGCCGCTCGCTGGACTGGTAGGAAGCCACGACATTCTGGTGTCAGTGTGGGGTTAGTTCCTTTCGAACCTCGGGAGATATGATCACACACCATTCTGGTGTTCAGGAGTGGGGTTTTGAATCCGTGGGAGGTTCTCAAAATATGACTCACCATTCTGGTGTTAGGACTGGGGTTAGTTTCGATCCTTGGAATGTGATATGACACGACAGTCTGGTGTCAATTTTTTTTTCTTCTCTATATAAAGTATGGGGTTCGGACCGAGGAATTATTGTGGGAGTTAAATGCCGTTTTATCGTGAGGAACGAGGGGTTCATTCAGTATTCGAGGGAGGAATAAATTTTTTTTGCGTGTTATTAATTATTATTATTATGTATGTCGATAGTATATACGGATTTATAGTATGTTGAGGAAGGGTTGAGCGGATCCGTAGAGAGATTTGTGGGTTGTTAATAATTTTTTGTCTCTGGTGAGTTTTATTAATTTATATTGATTAAAATAGTGGGATATTCCTTTTTATTGTGTTTCTTAAGAAAGTTCGGGATGATTAAACAAGAGGGTAGAGGTGTTCCTATGGGTGCACGTATTTTGGACATAGGTAGAAGGAAGTGTCCGTACCATACGACCATACTATCTTTGTACGGGATTCCACGTGAGGAAATCTGACAGTTACAGAAGGAAATGGAAATGTGGAATCGTAGCAAAGTAGAAGTTCGAAATAAGGAAAGGTCAAATGTAGCGAATGTCTTTTGAATTTCGTCACAAGCAGGTGCCGTGCGACGGAGGAATGAGGCCACGATAACAATAGCAAGCTAAGTAGGTTACTTTCCGCATACCCAATCCAATGGTTCTGAGTTTGAAATGCCTGGTGCTTGTTTATATGTATTTGTATCTGTGTCCTGACAAGACAACGCAAGGTTCTTCTGTTTGGGGATAATTTTTCTTTTGTGTTTTTTGGATGATATTTGGGGAATTAATATTTTTTGTTAGGAATAAGTAGGAATTAAGTTGGGTTTGGTTACGTATGTATTGTTATATAAAGAAGATATTTTCTAGAGAGTATGAATATTAAATTTTCTTGGGAAACGAGTGGAAGAGGGAATAATATGATGGAGTGGGGTAATACGGTGAATGTATTGGAAGCAAATGAGTCGGTGGAGTCGGGTTCGGTGGAGGAGAAGCCAGGCCCGCATAAAGTAGAAACCAGCTACGGGGTTCAACAGTAACGTCCTATTAATTCCTAATTTCTCAAGTGACGACGAATTATCGGTAGAGACATTTTTAGAGCGCATTAAGATCGTCAGCCATTTTAACGGTTGGACGGAGAAGCAGACTTTAGCTGGTGCACGTCTTAGAATGAGTGGAACTGCGGGGGACTATGTACAAGGACAGCCATATTTCTGGGATGAATATGAAGTATTTAATTTGGGGCTTAGGAATAGATTTTCACCAAAAGTATCGCGGGTAGCATTGGTAAAAACTTTTTCAAATTGCGTTCAGCGACCAACGGAGTCAGAAGTAGATTACTCTTCGAGGTTGCGGAAGGTTTGCAGACAATTAGTGGGAACATACGATAATCTACAAAGATCTACCGTAAACGATATATTTGATGAGAGATTATTATCACAGTTTCTCGCGGGGTTGAGACCGGAGCTGGGGCGTTTTGTGTCGGTAAAGGAGCCATTAAACATTTTACAAGCGGAAGGTTACGCACTCGTAGAGGAACAGATGTTGCGAAGTTTTGCTACGCTGGGCGAAGCAAGTTACGTAACGAGTGTTGAGTCAACGGGAGCACGGCGCGGGGAACCACCGTCCGTGCCACGCTTAGGAAATGGACACGCCGACTGCGCGTATCGAAGAGACACAGTCAGCAGGGGTAGAGGAATGCGATGTTATAAATGCGGCCTTGTGGGACATTTTTCTGCATCATGTCGTACGCGATTACCATCTTGTGGAATTTGTGCAAAAGATCACATAATTTCCGAGTGACCATTTATAATGAGCGTATTATGCTGCGAGAAGGTGCATTTACCTCTCTCATGTGAAAAAACAAATTCCCCGTATGTCAAGAAAACCAGTAGTTTTAGCTGTACAACCACGAGCGAGACAAAAAAAATCAGATATTGTATCCGAATTTGGGAGCAGTCATTCAGCTTTCTCGTCGATACAGGTGCTGCTGTTTCAATTTTAAACTCGACTAGATTTGTGCAGGATAGACAATATTCGGAGGTGGTGCGAAACGCGTCGGGTCATGTCTTAAATGTTTGGGGACAAAGTAAAGTAAAGATGCTTATTCAGGGCAAAGTTTATGAGCACGATCTTTTAATTATTGATTTGGAGTCGAAACAGTACGATGGTATCATTGGGTTGGATTTCTTTAAGAAATACAATAGTATAATATGCCCAGGGAGCAGGAAAATCATTTTATCGGAAGAACATGAAGTATTTTTATTTTCATCTAGTTGGGAGCAGGAATGAAGTGAGATATCAATTAATGATCAATCGGGGCAGGGAGAAGAAGTATTAGAAATCGTGGATTTTTACGGTGATATTGAGTCAGAAATAGCTGAAAAATTGCAGCAACCTTTGAGTGGAGGTCAGGTATTTAGGGAAGTCGAGGTGAAAACTGTGCAAGAATTTTGTTGGGAAATCTGGGAGGAGCAGGATAGTCGGGAGTGTAGGATCTTGATGGAGCCCTTACAAGGAGGAGATATTTCTGATTAATACACAGACGGAAGATTTGTTGCCTACATTGTGTAAAGTAGATCGCGCTGGTGAAGTGCCAGTTTTTTGGATGAATGAGTCAAAACAAGTAAGAAAGTTAACGAGGAAGCACAGAATAAAAAATCAGTTAATTCCGCGAGGAGTCGAAAATGTTATAAATTTCTTAAAGAAACAAGTAGAGCCAGAAATGCCAGCACGCGCTATGCAGCTTGCGACAGCAGTCGACGACGAGCGAGTCGTCCTGTTAGAAACTGCAGAGTCAGCTTGAAAGACGAAAGCACGCAGGCGGTGGGAACGCGCTGCGTATTCAATCAGGAAATGCATTACTTCCAAGGCTTGGCCAGAAAGGTTCGATGGTCAGGATATTGAGAGGGAGAAAGAAAAGTCAAGTAGAGCGAGGATTACAAATCCTATGTTGTTTGGGATTTGTTCAAACGAACGTGTACTTAGAGCTAGGGCTTAGGGAACACATTCTTAGAACTTAAGACACACGGGATGGGCCCGTCAGAGATCTTTCTTTTTCTGGGGAGTCAGAAAGTATTTAACACAAAACACAAAATATCTGCAAGAAGACAGCAAAGGTCCACACAGCAGCCTCCTAAAAAGGTTTTTTCAACAAGAATGAATATCAAGAAATCACTTCAAAAATAAAAAACACACCAATTGTTGAAGCAGAATTAATCTCATTGGAGCTTATAAAAATAAGGTTTCATTGTCGTTATTTTTTATTATTGTTATGCCAATAATAAGTTGAAATCAAGAAATAATTCACACTATTTATAATGTGAATTTTAAATAAATGTTTCAATATGAAAAAAATGAGCAAATAACGAATTTTATAGATACAATACGTATTTTCATCTTTGAGCTCGTTTCTCGTAAAAAAAGTCTTAAAAACAGATGAACTTCCATCGTCATTCGACTGTCAAGGGCGAGCGACAGCCGCGCGCTCTGATGAAGGAATTCTGAAATTATTTTGCCTGCCCTTCGCGATCTCGGTTGCTGGAGCTATCTGGTGGGGTAATTTTAAACTACCCTTTTGCGAGGCAGTAGTAGCTTGGATAAATTCGCTGTTTACACCACAGCCTCCAGTCGGTTACTGAAGAATATACTCTATCTTCAAGGCGGGAATTTTGCAGAACTACATTTGCGCAGAACCCACCTTNCCCTTCGCGATCTCGGTTGCTGGAGCTATCTGGTGGGGTAATTTTAAACTACCCTTTTGCGAGGGAGTAGTAGCTTGGATAAATTTGCTGTTTACACAACGGCCCCCAACCGGTTACTGAAGAATATACTATATCTTCAAGGCGGGAATGTTAATTTTGCAGAACTACTCTTGCGCAGAACCCACCTGCAAACGAGAGTTGACTGATCGCTTCAGGTGCTTTCAATCCGCTACCTGCACGACATTTCGAAACAGAAAGGAAGATTCGTGGTATTGTCTTGTGAGAACACAGGGACTCACTAACGAGGGGGTAAGACCAGAGGCGAGAGAGATCAGAGGTCATATTTATAAGAATGTGCAAGCAGTTCACAGCGAACCTAGCCAGGATGGAGCACCTGAGTTCGTGACAGGAGCCGGGAGCAACGTGAGGGTCTTGCGTGGGCGCCATCGTACGAGTGGAAGTGAGCCAGGAGATTGAGAGGGTCCCGTGTGAGCGTTAGCAGAATGCAGCCCACGGCAGCGATGTTGGCTGGGTGAATGACGACCAGAGGAGCTTCGCCGGAGATGGTTGCCACGCCGTCGCCGAGCTTACTACAGAATTTGGATCTGCGAGAGTCAGCAGGAAGGAGTTGGAGGAAGAAAGAACACGATGAAGCAGTGTTGTTGCTTCAGATGCTTAAAAGACACTGTAAACAAGTGATATGAACTAGAAACTTAGAAGTTTTTTTTTATTTATGTATTTAAGTATGGGAGTACTGAAATGCAGACTGAAATGAACTGGAAGCGTAGAAGTTTTTTATTATTGATGTATTTCAGTTAGTGTATTATTGTTGTATTATTCAGGTGCGAGAGTGAGAATCTCGGTGTATTATAGTGAGGAAGCGAGGGTTAGTGAATTTTTAGAACAGGGAATCGGCAATGAATGGTTGACTTTTCAAAATGTTTAGAATTTATTAATTTTTAGAAGAGCAGCAGGGGATGCTCGGGTATAATTTTCTTGTATTTTAATTATTTTGGAAGATTACATGAGGGATATGTCGCGCTTATGGAGCATTTTTTAGCGTTAAAGACTGTGTTGTGAGAAACATTTTCTAAAATAAATACAGCTGAGCTCGGGAAATTCTCCTCTTCTATACTTAGCCCTTCTGTACTTTTTTCCATTCTGTCCAATGCTACAGAGTCCTTGTCTAATCAATTACAATTCATCGGTTTCCACAGTAGGCGGCTGCACACGGTATATGAGGTGGCACGAATATGTGTACAAACTAAGGGTGCAGGCATCGCTTTGCTGGTAAAAATACCACTCACCCAGGGGCCGGAGTACAAGCTCTTTAAAACTCTGCCTTGGCCGGTGATGAGTGAGTCGGGGGAACGAAGTGCGGTCATATCACCTGACACACCAAATCTTGCAGTATCGGAGGACGCTACTCAATTTTTCTTCCTGGAACAGAATGCGCTAAACGACAGTCGCGAGACAAGCGTTCTAGTATGTTCAGCATCCAGATCCTTCGCCGCCATCGCTAGCTTTACATCCGAAAACCAGAAAAACTAGCAGAACTGGGAATTGTATAAATTTAATATAACTCACATTAGTTATAACATTAATACAACTTGGAAAGTTTATAGCAAACGCCCAGACATCACTGAATTACAAGATGTACACTCTAGCACTCTACAATCCCCAAGTTCTGTCACTCAATCTGAGCGTCAAGCTCTGACCACTCGCGCTCAGCAACTTCTTCGTTCTCTCTCTACACTCACATTCAATTGTTCCCCTACTCGATAAAACTGGTCATCGTTTTTCGAAATTAAATTCGTGAGGGTCCAATAAGAAATAAGCCATTACAACTAATAATTAATAATCACTTCTCTAATAAATTAATTTCAACCTTCTCCGATATCGTCGCAAAACTCCGTGATGTTACACATTAAATATCGTATAAAGTGCGTGCGCCAAAGGTGAACCATGCTCTTAGGGGGACACTTTTTTCTATTATCCTATGTGTTGACCTACCATTTTGTTACATGTCGACATATCCTCGAACGTAGTTGTATTCTATCGGTATGTTGAGAAATGACATGTCTAGGAGGTAAGGTGTGCAAACTACTGATTGTTTTGAGGTGTAATGTTGTCTGTTGTAAATTCTTGACTGTTTATAATATTACGTCCAAATATGCATTATCTAAAGCTCCTCTCATTTCCATAAATATTATATTCTCTTTCGTGTTTTCAGATCATCTAACAGTCTGAGAACAGCATCTTCTGTGGCCTTAATACATAATCCCTGAGCCCTGTTCGTTCTTAATACATTATATCTACTATCCAACTTTCCTTACCGTTCCAAATAATCCATTAACCTTTTTGTGATTTATTTATCAAATATCTTCCCCTGGGAAGGTATCAGAGGTATTGGTCAATACGACTCTGGTTTGCATAGGTCTCTTGCTATATCTTTCATTCATGATATTATTCTCAGAATTTCCATACATCTGGAAGATATCCCATTTGAACAAACATATTTTTTCTACCAGCAATGACCATAAAATTATATAGTAATCTTAACAATGCTTAGGTTATCCCACCTTTGCTTGGTACCGTTTTTCTCTTAGTTCCTTCACCAATATCCTCAATTCAGTCAGGATCATCCAGTTTTCACTTCCTTCATCATCTCTTCCATAGCTCACATCCTCACTGTCCTCATCTACGTTATTTCCAAGTAAGATTCTCAGTATTCTATCTTCTATCTCTTCCTTGTTTACAGATGTCTTCCCTTGCCCATATTTCTACTTTATATCTCCATCCTTCTCACCATATTCTCTTCTTATTTAAATCGGAGTTTCCAACGAATGTTTAATTTTTAAATTTTCCCAACCATTATTCTTCACCTCCTTCACATCTATCTTAAACTCTATTTGCTTATCTACGTATCGTCTGAACACTTCTGTTTTATCCAACCTCTTCTGTCTCCTCTTCGACAATTCCCTTCGCAACTTATTACTCTTTTCCTTAAGAACATCGTGCATCATATCAGTCCGCTTCCCCTCATTTGTTCCACCTCGCACTCTCTGCATTCCTTAAGTAAATTGAGTTGAATTTCAAGTATAGATTCCTCCATATTCTTTCTCTCTACCATATTTGTCACCTCATCTCTATTTCTTCTTTCCTCATTTCCCATATTAATTTAATCAAATAACTTATATTATTCTTCGCTCATCCGTAATGCCATCTTCGATTTTTCCCTTTTTCCGTCACATTAACTGTATCCCCGCACGTTCTCTACTTACTCCATTCGCAAATTTTCACCCTTCTATCTTAAAATATCGCATTTATTCGTAATTTTCAAGTATATTCCACTTTTTGTGGGACTTTAGGGCTCGTCAGCACCAAGGTCATTAAAGCCCTTAAGTCTATTACAGATTTATCAAGTGACTATATAAGTTGTTTTGTCCATTTATATTTGTTAAGAGCAAAACATTGTCCAATATTTGTTTCTCCTGTGCCCGTCTTCGTTTATTCGTCACCCTACCACGCATTCGTAATTGATACATACCATACAAATCACTTCATCTTCCTCATTTCTTTCACGATTTTCTCAATTATATCAATTTTTCCTTTATATCCGCAAAATATAAGCAATACATGTTCCCCAGAACAAAATTATATTACCCGGTAATGGGGATGTAATTATCAAAAAAATCAGTACTCTCACTTTTGTATAATTTAGAATCACTGCCGCCCAAGGACTCTCCTTGCACACTATCCTACTCTTTACCGATACGTATACCTAACTTTATAACTGCAATCGTTACAAATTAAACATAGCAGTGCATAATATAGGTTATTATCAATTTTCATCTGATTATTTAACCTAAAATAAAATAAAGGGAGACTCCCCTCTCCTCAAGTTTATATTAAAATAAGCCCAAAAAATAGACAAAGAAACCACTTGTGAGGTTAAAGGTGAAATAAAGCGAGGTAGAGCACGACAACGACACTTCAGTTGTAATTGAAAAATATTGTATGTAAATGAGGGAGATGCTTTTCATCTTAATTTTGAAATTCATTCTTTAAACAAATGTAAGAAATTTTCTTCATTACACAGTTAGGGAGCAAATGAACTTCTTTTAATTTTTAGCTTATTTATGTGTAAAGAAGATAAAAAATTCATTTCTTATCATAATGGATACATTAAAACATTTTTGTAACCTTCTTAACTCAGTACTTAATTTACATATTACTTAATAGTTTCCTCTCTGCACCTTCTCGATTAATTTCCTAGGTTTCAATTCGAAAATGTACTTTATGTTCGATGAATGACTAACCAAGGAAAAACTAGTGATTGAAAAGAATTGCACCCTCCTTAGTCAGATAGACCACCATTCTCATGCGATTAATGTATTCTTTACAACACAAAGAAGTGCAAATTCATTTGATATTAATTATCAAGAATAAAAATAAACCAGAAAAAGGAAACGTTTTATATTGTATTACTAATAATAATTCATTCTCGACCGCAGCACGATTAAAGAATAACTTATTATTATTATTTGTATGTAGAGCGAGTATCTTTTTATTCGTTATTACAATAGTTTTGTCGAATAAAAGAATAACTTTTAATTCGTCATTCAATTTTAGTCTAATAAAAGTATAATTTTCTTTCGTCATTCAATGTATGTTAAATAAAGGAATCACTTTATTCGTTATTCAATGTTAATCGAATAAAAGAATAAATTTGTATTCGTTATTTATTTTCTTAAAATAAAAGAATTACTTGTCTTTCGTCAAGCAATGTTCATCAAATAAAAAATACATTTTTATTCGTTATTTTTGCTACGTGAAAAAAAGAATTATTTAAAATGCTCTTATTCTTTTATTCAAAAGAATGATTTATTCTGATTCTGAGCAACCCTATACATAACATACTACATTAACAATTGTGATGAAAGTGTTGAATGTATTAAATAATATTTATTATTCTATTCTGAAACAGGTCTTCTTAAAATCAGCAGTACTTGGTTAATGTTGACAGCAAAACTATGAGAATTATGAACAGAGAAAGTATGTTAAAGTATTATAATGTGATTCAAAATTGTATAATAACTAAGTTATTAAGAACCAAAAATATTTTGTCTTTTCAGATATATTTCAGCGTCTCAATAACGAAGGAATTATTTTGGACAGCAACTGAAAAGTGTTTCGAATAGTGAAATGGACAAATGGTGTGTGATATGGACAAGTGGTGTGTGATTTTTCAATAATGTCAACCGCTCATCCCAATTGTCTAATTTAGTACATAAGTATATTTAGAAATAGTGACTTTAAAATAAAAAATTATTGTTTTACATGCTGTAACTTTCACTTGTTATTAATATTTGTGCTCAACCTTGGCACGGTTGTTTACATTATCTCTGTAGCCTCATCATAGCCCGGGTTTTACTCCGGTTTTCCTTCGCGTAGAGTCGGATTTATGTTTCTGGTACTACCTTAGAGCCTTTGATCGGAGCTTTATTCCGGAGAGTAAATTAGTTTATTGTCCTCCACGTGATAATATAGTTTGTAAATAAATAAAAAAATTATTGTCAAAGTTTAAACAGAACTATGAACCTCATTTCTCTGGGGTCTGGATTTAGATCTGTTGCTATTACCTGTTGAATTTGTCCTAGTTTCCCCCATGTAATAAAGTTGTTCCTCGATTGCTTTTATTAAGTGTTATTTTTTTGCATTAAGAAGAAATTAGTTTTTTTTTCAGAATATTTTTTTTATTTTTCATATCTCAAAAGAAAATAGAAAAGAAGAAAATTTAATTTATTTTACGTTACGCGTATCGTCTTGAATGTTTCCTCAATAAATATGCTCAAGAATTTTCATTTTGCTTTAAATTTAATTTTTCCTTGGACACCTATCGTTGTTTGAAGCCTTTGTATATTGATTGTCCCAAACTTCCAAAAGTCTTGGCAAATAATTAATCTTAATTTCTTAATAGCACTCCGCACCATATTAAGAATAAAATGGATTTTTATAAAGTTATTAGTAACAATACAGAGTTGAGTGAGTGTTCATTGTTATTGTTAAAAGAATTATGTGACCTTTAGAGAAATATTTTTAAAAAATGTGACTTTATTCCAACTCGGTTAGTTTCACTATCTCAATTAGTATTCTGCAGTCTGTCTTAAGGTTCATTTAATTTAAGTTCTCATAATTACTATTAAATTGTTTTTCTAAATTATAGTTAGTGGCAACGTTTGATATTTATACTTAAATACGATTCGCAATCTAATGAATATTTTTTCTTGAGTTAGCGTCATGCGAAGTACGAAGCATCGAAGTTACTGGACTCTAACCTCACTTAACATCGGCCGAGGCGCATGACTTTACAGGCGTCATGCGAATAGAAGCGTGTTACTAGCGTTTATGACAATTCCCTTAAGAATGAAAACCGGGATATTGTAAGCACAGCCCACGGCAAGGCCAAACCATAGGTGAACGGCCATGAGTCCCAAAAAACCAAAACTTTAAATAAGAAACTCTATTGTAAATTGCAAATAAAGCCCTTTTCATTTCAATTCTTTTGGTTGTCAAATTTCTACTGTCAACGTATGAAAAAAATAGAAATTACTCCATTTTCCTCTTAACAGGTCTATACGGATCTCTAAATATTGTACTGCAAATCTTAAATTATTTTTTTAAAAGTTGACTTACACCACTTTAACTTTAAACCCCTCAAATAAATAACTATTAAAGTGCGAAAATTGATTTTTTATATATTCAAAATAAGTTTGATTAATTATAAGCTGTCTAAAAGGACAATATTCGCCAGTAAAGTATTTAGCATAAAAATGTAACATTTTCAGAAAATATCAATGGCGTTCTTTGAGGGAATGGACGAATGTGGGTCACACTTTGGAAAACACGAGAGACGTCATATATCAATAAAAATCATACTTCCTTAAAATGTTTTTAAATGTTTCTATCGAATACAAGTGTAAATTTGATGTAAATATCAACCGATTCATAAATAAATGGTAAAATTGTAAAAATTGCATATAAGTAATTATTTTGTGCTTTTTATAAAGCAATGTTTTATTCCAAATTAACAGTTTGTCAAACATTAGTTGTTTTTTTCTATAGTAAGTTACACCGCAAATATGTCGCGTTTCGCTACGTTCATATTTTCGCCAACATATTATCCATCAAGAATTGGTAAGGGTAAAAATTAATATTTGAAGTGATATTCAGTTCGAAAACATTAAGTGGTTTAAATACTTTTTAATAATAATAATAATAATAATAATAATAAACTTTTTCTGTTTTGATTTAATAGAGGATTTGTGGATATCATTTTACTCAACCTCCCAAAGATAGCTGTTATTTAAAGCATAAATTAATTCGTAAGTTAGAAACGTAGGGATATTTATTGTGTTGTATTAAAATTTATATAGCTTAGAAGTCAATAACTCTCCAGTAATTTCATTGTATGAAAAGTTGCAATGGGAAAATATGTCATTGATGCACGCAAACATTCTATATTCCGTTTGTAAAATATTCTTGTCAATTAATAAAAACTTGATATTTATTACTATGTTTCAATATGAATTTCTGAATATTAATAATTGGAGAAAGTCATTGTTCGATCTTCTACATTTAATTAATACCTGTAATAATTGGAGAAACCAATGTTCGATCAGCTAGATTTAATTAAAACCTGAAATACTCCTCTCTGGAAATATGCCACGAAGTGTTCCCCAACATCATCAATTGTCTCGTTGGAAGCAAAATGTTCAAAGATTCATTTCGATGATTGATGTAGAGGAGAGAATGTGATTCTGTAATTCATTCATGGAATCATTATATCATGCGATGACATCCGACATAATTATGAGGGCTGTCGCTAATAAAGTTGAGCAGTGTGTCATAGCCCTCGCTCCTCTCTTCCCGACAGGTTGCGCTGGCGTCAGCCTTAATCGATTCATTTGGTATTGCCCCGCTTAACACCTCTAATACTAATTGCACGGTAAATGATGAATTTATTACATTAATTTATGTATTCTCTAAGAAATATTTTTTCTTTTCATTTTATTTTAAATTTTTTATTCAAATCTCTTATTATTAGTAGTATTTATTTAATTTGGTTTTCATAAGGACTGAAAATTTTTCCTTTTCTATAATTCCAAAATATATTTCCTTTTCTGACTTAAGTGTGTGATTGTTTTCGATGTGATGTGCGTCTGGGCGGTATTGTTTGAAAACTTATATCTAGAGGTATTTGTGTCAGTTTCTACCCGCATGACCGATGTATATGAACCGTTGAACTCCACATAAATTGTGTAAAAGGGTTAAATTAGCAAATATCCTCCTACGCCGAAGGAGTTACGAATACGTCAGCACCATCTCCCTCTCTAAGGGCGTCTTAGCGTAAAAGTCAAATGACGTTTTTGACTCCTTTAATAGTTGACCATATAACACCAAATATCCGTGGTAGACTTGGTGTATCTGAGCGATATCCAATATCGCGCGTAGTGAGCGAGACCAACGATGATCGATTGAACGAGATCGGTCGGGAATAGAAATATGACAGCTCTCGTGCAAGTAAGGTAAAATATTTTGAAATAGTAAAATATTTTGATCACGCGATATGATCGGTATACCCTGATAAATTTAGTTTCTCCTTTATTGTTACCGGTTGAAGCAGGTAAAATTTCTATTGAAGTTAATTTTAAAACCTTGGTATAAGGGTTACTCAGAGGAAGAAATGAAGTTTGACTTGATCAAGTCGTCCAACTGACCAAATATCGGAGGATTTTCTAATTTATAGTTAATATCTATCCAAATAGAACCAAAGATGAAACACGAGAAATAATAGTAAAAATTACCGAAACATATCCAAAACAAACTGTAACATGAGAACCAAGTCAGTCTATAAGTTTGCACTATGGTATTTTTGTGACCGTAGACTGGGGGAAGAAGACGGGTCCCATTGAAGAGTTTCCCTGTATGTCGCAGAGGAGGGACTGTAGCGTGTGACCGGCGCTAACCTCTCCATTTTGGATTATACTGTGAATTTATATTTCTGTGAATGTGTACTTTCTCGTCCTCTGGACCGAGGCGGAGCCCCATTGAGGAATGTCGGTAGAACACAGGGAAAGACTGTTACTATGTTTATGAGTGGGATATTTTCGCCGCATGCAGGGACAATGACAGACTTAAGGAGGGACACGTTCGGGTGCCTGACTTGGGTCGACGGCTGCGCGTCACCCTCGGTGATGTCATTGCGTTCCCAGGGCAGCTGTTGGAAGAATAAGGGGGTGGGGTGCACGTTGTGGCAACGACAAGGCGTGGTTGCCTGCTGGTCACGTGACATTCTCTTCCGTATATATTGGAAGGACTGAGGATCTTCGGGGACTTATACGTGTGGGTTGAGTCCGCAGATAACGTGAGATGTGATCTGGCTAGTATTGGTCATCACTGTAAGAGATTGCTGCGGTAATCTAGATACACTTGCTACTAGTTGCGAGTGTTGTAACTTTTAACAGTTTTTTATTCGAGAAAGCTAACTATTAATTTTGAATTTTCGGATAATCTAGGTGGATTTTCCGAAGTAATTGTCAGAAACTGAATTTATATGTATGTAATTCATGCTTTCTGATGGCATTAACTGTGTAATAACTTTATACTTGTATTTATAATTTTGAGAGTTTGCCCAAGTTTGTAAATACTCAGAATCCAATTTAATTTGTATTAAATTATTAATTATTGTTATTACACGTGAGTTTAATTGTCCGGGAAACTGGACTGGTGGCAGCGGTAAAACTACCATAGAAATATCGGTGTTTATGTAAGAATCGGCAGTCGTCTCATCTCTACTGCTCCTCCCCACTGTTGAATCCCGCTTCTACCAAAACCTACACCGCATCTAGGCTAGTGTGGTGTGGTTACAGTACCATTACTTAGTACTTACACTCCGTCCTCATCGACATTGTAAGCGAACTACTGCCCCAGTCGACATTCACTAATTACGTACGTGAACCCTCCCTATAGTCACTCAGAGATAATTAACAAATCAATTCCACAAAGTGAGCTAAGAAAACATTAATTCCATCACAACAACTGCCATTGGAAATGGCTCGTTTACCCTAATTATATTATATGTTCTGATAGAGTTCTACTATAGAAGAGGAATGATTCATAAAATTTGATATTTCCTTGAGCAAATTTCTTAAACTCAAATCTCAATAATATTAAAGGGGATCAAATCACAAAAAGAGATATTATCTGATATCATAAATTTGTTTACATATCGTATGATGCCTCTATATTTCAAAATAATTGATTATTAACAAAACTTTTTTATTTTTTAGTCCCGTAATCTAAGATTATAAATTTATTTTCTAAGAAGTCCTTAGAGCTAGCGATCAAAGAACGTATTATACATAGTATATTTTGTGGACATCACTTGATATGGCGGAACATGCCTTGATATGCCTTGATATGCCTTGCAGAAAAGATATATTTTAGAAGGACAATACGGTTTTTTCCTTATATTTTGTGTATTGATAGATTTGCAGTTTATAAATGTAATCAAATTTTTGTTCTTTTCACATCATAAAAATATGCACAATAATAATTATTGGATGATGGGATTAATATGTGGTACAAACACTTGTAATACCTGAAAAAATACGATCAGCATAATTGAATTGAAAAGTTTGTCACATTTTTTTTCTCGTAGGTTAATCAAAGGACCCCAGGACGGATCGCTTACATGTGGCAAGTCTGGAGCACGTAACAGTGAACGTAAAAATTATTAACATGGTAAGAGTTACAATGATTGGGGCTAGTTGTAGCAGGCTAAGGGCAAGTATAAACAATAAATATTTTGGTAGTATATTTGCTAGCAAAAACGGGGTTCATTTGTTAATTACTTTGACAACACATATTTAGATTAATTAATACCATAGCAGTCGTATTAAAGTGTAATTATCATAATAATGATTTAAATTGTCATGATGTTCTTAGTGATAAACATTAATCATAAATAATCAACAAATATTGGTTTTTCTAATAGAAAACACATAGTGTAGCATATAAAATCTTCATTTTAACTCAAAGTAATATCATAACGCTTTTTAAAATGGTAAAAAGGTTTAATAAGAAAAAATAAATTGGCAATTTTTCCAACTAAAATAATGAACAACAGATTTCTCTTTATAATTATAATCATCAAACTTCAAATAGGAACATAACAATCAGTTCTGGTAATTAAAGGATTAAAATAACAAAAAAATGATTTTTTCTCTTATAGTTTCTCAATCTAAAAATTATGCAATAAAATTTGGCCTGGTTGAACTATTACAAAACATAATACAAGCACTTATTATTATACCGACATAATAATACATTACCGTCATACTTACTAAAGATATATGCACATGGGGCAAGTAGTAACATGTTACACCCTACCCTATCAGCTCATTTTAAAAGTTTTTTAGATTTTACTTAAACACTACAAAACTTAGAATGGAATTCAAAGTTCAGAATCAAAGTTAGATAGTTTACCATTCAAACAACAAAAAGCAAACAATCATTAATAGAATATACGATAGTGAAAACCAAAAATTACGTGAGTTTTTACGATACCTGGTCAAATCAGAGCACGTGAGCACGTTCCCTCGCAGCGCGGTCTTGAGGGGTGCTGGCGACGCTTGCGTAATACATGACGTTATAAGACAGAATTTTAGCCCGATATTTGAATTAAAACTGTTGAAATTCTGTATTAAAATTGAGTGTTACTTCTTACTCCTGTTACTTTAAGCCCCCCATTCCCCTACATAAATATCTATATATTCCCGTTTCCTTATACATAGCAAAACTATTTATAAATAGAACATGACAAAATTGAAATAGAGGACAATATCTATAATACATTTAATTTACGAAATAACAGAACTTTTATTCTCTCTTATAGTAAATTTTCTGTTCCTTTGTATCAAAATTTTCACATCTATTAAAACACAAATTGATAGGTTTGTGAGAAAACAATATTATAAACCATCACATGGCATCAAACGTCCCACAAAACTATTATTCAATAACACATAATGTTGAATAATGTTAGATAGAAAATACAAATTTGGGAAATGCTGAACACCATTTTTTAGTCAATACTACTCATCTTAAGCAATTGCAACTTTAACATAAAAACTTAAAGCTCTTGATTTAATTAGTTGAATCTTGATATATTTGAATCAGTGTTGAGATCATAGAATACATTTCAGGGTAGTATTATACGAACATACATTTATAGTGTCCACCGGAGAACGAGAGGAAAGATTAAACATCCTCCTATTTCTGTTCACTGATGTCAGAAGAATATGGACCTTTAAATATCCAAAACTATGATAGGTGAAGTCACTTTCTTTGTAGTCTACTGCTCACAATGCTCCTGTTGAAGAAACTCTTGAAAAAATGTCATATTTTGGTTTTAGTTTTCCCTCCTGTGATGATTGACACCACACAAGCTACGGGAGCAGGCACGGGGACATCTTGTTCACTATAATGGTTCGTGTTTAACACGAGTTCGGTCCCTTAGTTCGCTTGAATAGAATTACTTACCAGACTGTGGTCGCACTAATAGTAATATAAAGATCGCACCTTTGTAATTGTAATTTGATATTTATTTGGACATTCCTGTGCGTCTACAGTGACATCTCGGGACCAGAGTATGATTCCGAAAGCACCCACCAGGTCCGTCACGTGTCGGAGACTGTCGACTCAGTCGGCCACCCTACCCGCCCGGGCGGGACTGGATTTTGGGTTACTGGTAACCTACCAGTATGCGCACTAGTAGACGGGGACATGTCTAGCTATCGCATCCCTACTACTTTATGCACAGGCAGTAGCCGAGCAGCTTGGGATCTAATGACCTCGATGTTGACGAGCTCTAAAGCCCCTAACAAAAAATCAAAGAAAAAAAAGTAACCGAGGAGCGATCCTGCTCACCGATCGGAAGTAAACGCCAAGCCAATGGGATTCAAGCTTCCTTCCCGTGCCACGGGTGGGGAAACCGATACCCGGCAGAGACCAACCCATTTAAGAGGCGTCACGTTACCCATAACCTGAGGGCTCAATGCCCCTACCCTGCCTACTCGGTTTAAAGTGCTGAGTGACACCCGAGACCATGATCATGACCACTCAAGGGCGTGACTTGCTCTCTACCACTTCGAGAGATCCCAGCATCCGATCCGTTACTCGTGTGGTATCAAGATTGGTACAATATTGGGTACGGGATTGGTGGGACTTGTCCGTTCGTCCAGTGTTCCACCGAACGGATGCTAACTTAATCCGGGTTGACTCATTTAAGTGCATACCCTTCAGACACTTAACTGTGTTCGAGGGTAAGCCCCCCGTGTAAGCAGATGACGGGTAACGGCTCGAGGCGCAACTAGTTTGCCTCTTCCACCTGTACGAGACATCCGTTCCATTTGCCCAGATGCACATGGGGCAAGTAGTAATATGTTACACCTAGGATCTAGGCGGGGTACGTGTCCCGGTAGTAGTACACTCAAGGTGGTGGAACACAGTGTACCCTCGCTTTCAGAAAGGTTACCATTCTACGGCGAACCCGCCGAGGCCCCTTACGGGGTTCTCTGCTCGCTGTTAGACAGGTTAACCCGTAAGCCTGAGTTTCCCCGACAAGTAATGGCCGATGTCCCTTGCGGAAACGTCTCCCCCCTCCTCCTTCAGACCGATCCGTTGCTCATGAGGTTGGGATTGGGTACGGCACCCGAGAGGCACCCCAGCCGGCCGGGGGTCAAACCGAGTGGTAGAGGCAGGGTGACATGTTCTTGAGCACTATAATTGTTCGTGTTTAACACGAGTCCGTTCCCTTAGTTCGCAAGAATTGAACTATTTATACCAGACTGTGGTCGCACTACTATTTTATATAAAGATCATGATTCTTTAATGCGGGGCATACACTTTCATTATCATTTAGAGTTTCCTATGTGTCTACTAGTGACATCTTGGGACCAGAATGTGATTCCAAGAGCACCCACCAGGTCCGTCGAGTGTCGGAGACTGCCGACTCAGTCGACCACCCTACCCACCCGAGCTGGGCTGGATTTAGGGTTACAGGTTACCTACCAGTCTACGCACTGGTTGACGGGAACACGTCTAGCTGTCGCACTCTTACTACTTTATGCACAGGTAGCAGTCGAGCAGCGATCCTGCTCACCGATCGGAAGCAAGTGCCAACTAGTGGAATGCTTGAACTTCCTTCCCGTACCATGGGTGTGGAAAACACTGCCCGACAAAGTCCAACCCATTTAAGGGGTATCAGATAGTTCATAATCTGAGGGCTCAATGCCCCTTCCCTGTCTTCTCGGTTTAAAGTGCTGAGTGACACTCGAGACCGCGATCATGACCACTTAAGGACAAGTCTTGTTCTCTACCACTTCGTGTAATCCCCAACATCCGATCCGATGCTCCATTAAAGGAGATTGGGTATGGGAGTGGTGGAGCTTGTCCGTTCGTCCAGTGGTCCACCGAACGGCTGCTAACTTAATCCAGGTGGACCCTGCTTGGGGGGTATGGGTCCACCCTTCAGACACTCAGCTGTGCTCGAGGGCAAGCCCTCTCCCCGTGTGCCAGAATCCAGAAACCTTACTGGGTCCCGGGTTGGTGACGGGTAACTGCTCGAGACGCAACTAGTTTGTCTCTTCCACCTGTCCGAGACATCCCTTCCATTTGCCCAGGGTATCTAGGATCTGGGCGGGTTACGTGTCCCGGTAGTAGTACACCCGGTAGAAGGACTAGAGGGCTCAGCGTGTAGGAGAAGAGACAAGTATGTTTTACATGTGGTTGACAAAAAAAGAAACAAGATGAAATATATTATTCGTGTGTAAACAACTAAAAAAGATGGAATAAAAACAAGTGAACTGTTTTGTATGTTTTATTTTTCTCTCCCCCTACTGCATATCCTTTTTCTGATGGAGAAAACAGTAATAAAACAGAGAAAGAAATTTTTAAACCCTTTTTTATTAATTTTTTTACATTAATTTATTACTTTTTTGCACAATTTGATAGATTACAATTTGATGATGATAGTAACAGAATACAATTTTTTAATACAATTTATTTTTTTCAAAATTTTTATGTTCAGAGCAAAACAATGGTCGACCCAGTGTGTGACCGCTTATGTAAGATCATCCTCCTCCTCTTGTTTTTCAAATAGAAACAGATTAAAACCCATACTCGTCGATAAAACGTAGTAGTTGCAACATGGCTTGCACCACGCAAACATCTATGAAAGACTATATTGACAATCGTATTCAAGAAGTGTATCAACATCTGAGACAAGAAAAGCACAACCGAATCGCATGACTTTTCCAGACTTTCTCCTCTAAAGATGATGTGCTTAAGCGAGAAGTTGATTTAAAGGAAGAAAGCGTGATGCGTTGCGCAGTGCGAGAAAAGATATGGAAGAAAGAAAAAACATGCTTCGTAGTGTTCATGATGAAAGCGAAGATGTTGTCACTTGGCATTTTGTTACCTTGATGTGGATTATGATGTGGCCCAGCATATTAACACACTACATCACGAGTTATTCGAGATATTGATTCAGTGGTTTTGAACGTATTGACAAACAAATCATCAAATTAGCAAAGCATATAGGCGCTAAAGGACAAATTAAACAACTCTATGAAGAAATCAAACAGCCGAGTCTTCGTCCTGCCGGACTTGAAGAAATTTCACAACCCGTCGTTTCGCTCGAGGATCGTTGCTTATTAATTAGTTTTTTTTCCTCCACGTGGTCATACGCAGTTTGTACTGTTTTTTGACAATAAATTTATTTATTATCTTCTTTTGAAGACGGAACGTTTGATGCGAAAGACCGTAGAATACAATCTGTAAATTTTCCTCTGCATGAACATGATGCAATTAACATAGAGTATTTAGAACACCTCGAATAAAGGGGAACTGACAACCACATTCAAGTCACCAAGAAGGGAAATCTTTCTTTCGGAAACAAGATACTGCGTCATCTAGGAAGACCACACGATAAAACAGATGCTATTAATAAAAGCTAATTCGATTAATGTAAAAAAATTAATAAAAAAAAATAAACGAATGATTTCACAATAGATAAAATTAAGAGAGCAAAGTTTAACTCGTTTCTTCATGAAGAAGAAGCGTTTAACTGTCAGTATGCAAAATTTATCAACGTTACTGATCCTCAAAATGAACAAGATGCTGCAACACTTCATTATCGAAATAAACATTTTCCTGTAACCTACGTAGAATGAAAAGATTTTGTGTGTTTGAAATAAAGATTATTTAATTTTTTCTGGATTTGTTATTTTATTTATTTATTCATTCCTGTATGAAACCTGTTCAGACTTGTTATATATATTCTTACACATAAAAAAATCTAACCCGAACAGGGACTCGAGCCCTAGAGCCTTAAGTAAAAATTGTGACTCATGACTGACGTAGCCTAGGCATCCACCGAAAGTGACACTATTGCGTTGTAAAAAAATGTTCAGATTTGTTTTACTGCTTTTCCAATGTTATGTAATGCAATATCTTGGAGAGTCTTGGAGAGAACATGTTCAGACTTGTTTTACTGCTTTTTGAATGTTATGCAATGTTTCGTAATACCTTGGACAGTCTTGGAGAGAACATTTTTCATCTAAATGGGGAGGGGGTTATGACGTCAGACTCGACTAGCTCTTATGCAACTGTTCACCTACAGGCGGCGCAGTGTTTCAGGTCGTCGCAGGAGATGGATCAACGTCTACACCGATTGGAGTCCACCAGAATTGAGGTTTTTGTGTTCGCATAGCGCTCTTATCAGCTTCATAACACCCCCATTGCCCACTTCCTGTCTCTGGGCTAACAGCGGTGGCACTCTTATCGCAATGCTTATCACAAAACCGCAAAACGCAACCTGAACGACTGCTACGCCGATATTAGCACAGAAACCGGAAGTGACCACTACCGGTTTGTGTGCTAATATCGGTGTAGACATACTACTCAGCCAGTAAACCGAATTCCAGTAAACCGAATAATATTAATTTAGTTTTATGTGTACTCAACATTGGCACGTTTGTGTACATAAATTGTGTAGCCCCATCCTGGCCCGGGTTTTTCTCCGGTTTTCCTTCGGGTAGAGGCGGATTTATCATACAGGTTCTCTAGGCTTTGTCTAGGGGCGGGTCTATTGTAACAATAAATCGTNTTTTGATTTTTAAGCACTATACTCAGAATAATCTATAGTTCGATAATAACTTACATGTAATTTTTTGCTTAAAATTACAAACATATTTTCATTCTATTAGTATTATAACTCGAAGCTAACTTTTTATCTTATCTAGGAATTTTTGCTGAATTTTTTGAATCCGCCTCTGCCTTAGGGCCCTTGATCGGAATTGATGGGATGGTCCCTTGCTTGCTTCCGGAGAGTAAATTAGTTTTTTTTCCTCCACGTGGTCATACGCAGTTTGTACTGTTTTTTGGCAATAAATTTATTATTTATTTATCAAATTCCCAGGTTAACACAACAACTGTATCTTGATCTCAATAAAAGACCAAGAGGCGATATTTACAGCACCTTCTTTACCTTTTTAAAATATTTGTTCAGTATCAGTTTTACAGAACAGAATGCGAACACCACGCTTTCACATTCCTCGTAGTATCATATGCAATTACATGGGGATTATATTATTGATATTATTACTGTTATTAGTATCGATATATAACTTTACAAACGTCTACAATGTAACATTTTCTGTTCAAAATTCACTCATTTTTAATTATCATCACTGTCCTCGTAGTACATACTCATTCTTCAGAACCACAACCGATCACATTCGAAATAGTTATTCCATTCATTACAAAAATAGTATTGCTTTTTATGTTATTCATTGTAACGAGAATAAAAGACCAAAATAAAAGAGTACATTATTATTTTTTACTGCCCCACAATGAGAGAATGACTTTTTAATCGTTTTTCATTGTAAGTCAAATAATAGAATTTTGTATTCATCGTTCATTTGCATAACTCTGAGTAACTTTGTATTCATCACTCATTTGAGTCAAATAAAAGAATGATTGGTTATTCGTCATTCTATATTCGTCAAATAAAAGAATAACTGTTTTTTAATTATGTATCTTTTATTATCTTATTAAGAATATTGTCAACTCTGACGGACTGCGCAGACATCCTCTCTTATCGGGGAACGACTGAGTAGAAAACATAGAAAGCTGTTTTGCTGTGCTGGCAGGTAGAAACTATCTATGAACTGATTTGTGGGTCAGAGAAACAAAATGGATCATCCATTTACAGGAGGAATTTTGGAACTTTCCCACACCATAACCTGTAAATAAATTTATACTGAAATAAATGGTCCGTATACGATGCCGTGGTGTACTGCACTTAATGCTTCATGTTTTCTCTCTCCCTCTGTCTCTCTCCTTCTCACTCCATCTCCTCCTCTACCTCCCTCTCTCCCCCAGCCCTATTCCCCCATCTCCCCTCCCGCTATCACACCTCTCCCATATTCTCTCCCTCCCCCTCTCATCCTCTCCCCATCATTCTCTCTCTCCTCTCCCCATCATCCCCTGTCAATTCCCCACTCCCCCTGTCCCCCTCCCCCTCTCCTACTCTCCCCCTCCCTCACTCTCCATCCCTCTCTTCGTCTCTCCCACTCCCTCTTCCTATCTGTCTTAGAATAGTACAACATCGTTGAACTCATTGAACAGCATCATGTAAATACATGAAAGTGATGTAATTACGAGAGTACTGGCCAAAATAATAAATGAAGGAATCTATTCATATCAGTTTTGTATTATTGTTGGGTAATGTTTTTAATTAGTCTTTCTGAAATTGAATTGAATGTGATACTGGCAAAGATGTTTTCACTAGCTTACGTCCTTCCTTTATGAAATCAGATGACTTCATGAGATTTGTCATAGGTGGGCACCTTTTTGTTATTTAGTTAAGAATCAATTAAACATTTTCTGATTGTTTAGAAATTTTCAACAATCTTCTTTGTGAAAGATTAGTCCAAGTAAAATTAGCGAGTTCGTAAATTGTCATAAACACGCGCTTGATTTGGGCAAACGACGCATATGCACCAAAAAGATGAATTTGAGCGCGTCATATGGGACATACAGTTATGCAGTTACGACCAAGGAGCGATTGTGAGTGGATGTGTTTCAACTGCCACTATTAAGAGTTTAAACTACTCGGGAGTGTTTCAATCAGTATAGTCTTATGTGAGTGGTGGTGAGAACCTGTGATTCTGGGTGTCGAGAAATTATTTGTAAGTTAACAATCTCCGTTCATCTCATGGAACTCTTTTACAGTCAAAGTGAACCTTATACTACACATTATTCATTAATCTTCACTTTTCATAACTGATGCCAGAATTATTGTGTGTTTGTTAGAGTCCATGTCGATTCAGAGGGAAGACAGAGGTGGTTTGTCACAAAATTGTGCAATTTTTATTCGCTTCAACCCAAAAGAGCACTCGGTCGTACTAATCTGCAAAGGTTTGGCTATGTTTAAAAATTCATGCTCTTCAAGCACTGTGTCAAACAGTAAAAAACTCTCCTAAACTCTGTAGTGACATTTACTCTTATTTAATTGTGCTCGTTAATCTTTAATGTTCAATACATTCACAGAGACGCTATTGACTGGATGACAAACAATATAGAAAATTGAGTTTTAAACAATATTTATATTTCTTAATTATTGAACATATCCTGCTAATGTCTATTAATTTTTTACAGAGTGAAATATAAACCATTTCTTAAGTTTAAGCACTTTCAACAGCAAAGAAAAGGGAGTGGTACTGCTTTAATAATTAATAGTTTTTCGCACGTGAGAATTACAATACAATTTTGGTATTATCCAAACTTGCAATTATTTCTTTTCTTTCCTAGATCAGTTCCTTAAATGTTTTGAATTAAAATTAGTTTTTGATGTTTAAGAGAATCCTTAATATTTTCTGAATGTGGTAGAACTAACAATCATCGTTTGTTTAAGGTGATTTTGAAAATATTCTTTTCATTGATAAAAAGAAATACAGCCATATGTAGTAATAACATCGTAATATCTTAAGTTAGCCCAATAAATTTCAAATGATAAGGTTCAGAAGGTCATCCAACAGTGATAATACTAAATCCCGAGCTTCCTCTTTTGCGAAGATGGGGGCTAACAATGAAAATGAACCCCCTTTTCAGATTCGAATTTTACGGGAAAAGATACGTAATTTGTTTCTGAAAGATTTTTCCAATTCGCGGTAGATGACACTGTAATAGATAAAAATATTCTTACCCAAATTTGAAGAAATACTCATTACACAGAAAGAAACAGAAAAATAAGGGTTCAATTTTTTCATATATCGAATTTTTCGGGAACTACACGAAATGTACTTATAATTGTATATTTTCTTCAAACAACTACATTCAGCGTAACTCATTCAAAACTATGTGTAGTATTCTGTTACCTGTGGGATACTTGTTTAAGATGAGCCGCCCTGCCTCTTAACATTGGGATCGCTTGTTACTTATAGGTCCACGTTTTTGTACTATGTAAACAAGTTTCCTTTCTTCAGTTGCAATAATAAAAACCTTGTATTCCCTCTATATTACACCACGTAACTTAGTGCAAAAAGCTTGATTACAGGCATTAGTGTTCATTATTCCATTTATCGCAGAGAAGATGTTTCATTTTCATTAGCATGGTACATTTCAGTCATCGCTAACGACAAATTATGAAGACAATTATGACGGAGGGGGGAGTCATGTAAAATCATGAGATAAGTGATCAAGGGTATCTCTAAGTAATCCATTTCACTCGTCATGAATATTACCATGTTCAGGTAGGGTTGTAATTTGCTATTACAGTTATTTGCCTCATTTAGTTAGATATATTCGACACACTTATGTTGGTGTGGTGTTCAGTTTTCGTCAATATACGAATATTACTTATACACATCTCATTTTGACAGCTTTTAGATAAAACATCTCATGAGCTATAGATAATTGTGTCACAAACATACAAAAAAGTACTTTATTTATTTACTTGACAATCACCCGGCGTTGACCGAATTTTCATTATACTTATTTGACCAATCTTCTTTCACACGTGACAAAATAAAACCTATTTATATTTTAAGATCAAAATAATTTTAATTGATAGTTGCCAAAAAAACACATAAACAGTATCCTAATTTTACAAGTACACTACTGATAACACAAAAGGGCCCATTTATTTTTCTAAGTCCCACACTCTGACCAGTTTTGGATCTGTTATGTTTGCAACGGATCTCTCCTCTTGCTTTCACTTCGAGAGGGGAAGTTTC
>NNCF01125867.1:0-41256 GCA_002313205.1 Laupala kohalensis | reverse complement strand
TTCGAGCAATGAACAAAACATTTTATTATTTGCACTAATCCTAACCTAATTACTACACAATACACTGGTCAATATTTACTCTACTACACATTATCTCGCCTACTGCGCTCTTGGAATGTCCTTTTACAGGGTACTCACCAATCTCTTCTGCTTCGTGGGCCTTTTTGTTCATTACACTTACATCACAGTGACACCCTTCAATCGTTGCACTTGGCCTACTGACTTTTGTGTGACAATTTTTAGTTTACAAGGCCCAAAATTACATTGATAAATCCCCTTTACACTATTACACACTACTGTAGATGTCTCTTGATGTCGGACGAGATGAAGACCTGTCCCATTCGGTGTTATTACCTCGAACCTGGTTCCCTGCGCAGCACTAATGTTCTTTCTCTCCTTTGCGTCTAATCCATCCTTTTTACCATTCCCATTACTTTCTATGTATTGTTACGTCTTAGAGTTCTCAGATTCACTTCTTATTAGTTTATTTTCGCCCTTTTCTACATTTAATCTTATTGTCTTAGCAATGACGATGCCTTCCTTGGTTTATTAATTGTCTGAAATGATCTACGACGGTTTACTGACTTCTAAAACGTTATTAGCTTGACACCTTCAAGTTCCTCACTCGTTTGTTCGAATTATTTTGTATTACGCAAGTCCCATTCGCCCTGTTTTAATCATACGTTTTCTTTCGTCTCATATAACAAAAGAAACACTCTCTAAGTCTTCAATGTCTGACTCGGACAAATAAACAGTCTCCACCTTTTCCACCATCAAAATCGCACAAATAAACAGTCTCGAAATCTCTCACCATTGGATTCCAAACAAACTATCGAAAATTTTCTCACTTCTGAAGCACGACAAACTATTTTCTTACTATCTGACCAAATAATCGAAACTTTTCTCACCATCTGCTTTCAACAAATAATCTGATGCAAATTTTTCAGTCTCACGGTCACATAATACACTGTCTCAAAATGTTTCTACTCTCCATCATCACAAATACACACTCCCAAAAATTTTCTCATCTCTCCTCTATCACAAATACACACTCCCAAAAATTGTCTCATCTCTCTTCCTCACCAATACACACTGCCAAAAATTTTCTCCTCTCTCCTCCCTGTGCCTCTGTGACCTAATTTTTTATAGATAATTTTGCGTCACGTAACGTTCCCCCTCTTAACAGTCCTTGCTTCTGCTGCCAGATCTCGGTTCTTTTCCCCCTCTTAATTTTAATTGGTAGTTTTCGAAAAGATGTATTTTGTATTTTCCTGTTTCCAATCATTCCACTTGACTCCTCCCCCCTTGATATTTCATTGGTTGCACCCCCCTCTCTCTACTTCTAAGATTCTTTCCTCGAGATGAAGGTCTGTCGGTCATTTTGTTATTTTTGTCCCTGTACATCTGCGCGGGCGGTATGCTTCTAGAGACCTCGGTTTTATTGTTTTATTGCTAGGCGGCATTCGACATCGTCCCTTTCTAGCTAGCATTTATTACATATTTTATTACATCAAAAGTATACATAGGCATATATTATACATTGGCATCACAGTGATATGAACGTACTCTTTATACATGAAATTATTTTTTCCTTAAACTCAGCCAATGAAACCAGAATGAATAGGAAGTAGGAATTCATCAGCATTAATATTAAATTATGGTACAAATCTTATAACTAAATAAAGCAAATTAAGAACAAAAATGATATTTCCATGACTTTTACAAAAACAGGGTTCATATTCTTTTAGCACAAACAAAAAAATAAGCAACTCAAATAATTTTTATATATTTTTATATCCTTAATTATAAAATTTTTGGCTAATGTACTACTAGCAAAAAGTATTAAATAAGTCAGTTCTGGAGCAGAGATTTTAAAGTATCAAATGAAATGAATTTTCAAACGTTTTTCAAACTGCACTAAAATTTAACTGAATGGAGTTTTAAGAGTGTAATGTAGTAGTGCAAGTTAAAGTACGTTAACACTACTCAACAAGAGATCTTTAGAATGTACTTCAATAAAAACTATAACAAATATTTAACTGTCTGCTTATTACATATGGGATAATCCGAGGATTAAAAATAATTACTATTACAGCAGTGAATTGTTTTAAAAAATACTGACATTTATATAGATGGATATTTTAATGACTATTCAGTCATTAAAAATTTACTAACAATACCATTTGAACGTAGTAAAACTCAGTAATTCATCAATTAAAGACATTATACAAATTAAGTTTGTTGCATACTATCAAAAACATCTGATTAGTTTCTTATTACGAATTTTTCTGTTTTCAAATTCTCAAATTCAACTATTAATCTCCATAACATCCATACGGAATTCCACTAACAAATGACCCACAACTCATATTGATCATTATACACTGAGCTATTATTTCAGATGAGTCAATAACGGACCATTTCCCATATCTAAGAATTCTCTTAATGTGAATAATTTTCACATTCTCATCACATAAGATTGGTTATCTTTCAAGAATCAATTCTTTGGCTAAAAGTACATATTCAGTTGGCAATATTCTTTCAATGGAAACAATTTTCTTGGATTTAATGCACACAACAGAGTCATTACTTTTTAATCCCAATGCATAACTCGCTGTGCAATATCTTACCCCCCTCTATCTAAAATCATTTTTCAAAGGACTTGCAATTCAAAAGTCAACTGACGTTAATTCCAATATAGTCCTGCGTTGAAAAAGGTGTAATTCTTCCTTTGTCTCGAAGTATTCCATGGCGCACAAAGTGCTTTAACTCTCACTTATTTCTTCAGTAAAATGGATAACAGTCTCCGTGGGAACCAGTTAGTGGCAAAGTGCTGGCAGGGCAGGGTACGTTAAAAACTTACGAACCAGCTGGCGGGCAACAAAGGTAGGGCTATAAACGTAGACTTCCGCTGCCGGAGTCAGTATGAACTTGTTTGTCCGGGACAAACCGCGTCTTAGTAGATAAAACTACCAACGTTTCGGTTTCGGCCATCATGCTGTAGCCTTCTTCAGGGGAATGTCAGAGTCGTACAGACCTAAATCGCTGTCGTACTATGCTGTATAACTCTGACATTCCCCTGAAGAAGGCTACAGCATGATGGCCGAAACCGAAACGTTGGTAGTTTTATCTACTAAGACGCGGTTTGTCCCGGACAAACAAGTTCATACAGGCAGGGCTCTTCGCATGTTGCAATCAATGCCGATTCTGACTTTCATACTAAAACGCATTACGTGTCCAGGGCGGGCCCCAATTTTCAACTGATGTGGTTAAGTGTGTCAAGTGGTGTATATTGTACACCATGAACGCCTTACCAAAATAAGTTTGGAAAAGAAAAACATACTTTAATAAAAGTAATTTAGCACATGCAAGACTCTCTTTTGTCACACACCTCTCTAATAGAATATAGGGTGCACTAGACAAATAAGAGAAGTGAAGCATGTGCTTCCTTTTTTAAGAAACCATTTAGACGTGGTATGGAATAAAAAATTAACCACGACCTCCATTCTCACACTTCCCACAATTGAATGTCACGCGGCACCCTAGTGATGGAAGTAGGAGGCTGAATGGTTTGGAATGGCTTCAGTCATTCCGATCAAATGCTCTATACCATTATGGTGATCTACATTTATCCAAAACATCTTTCTGAGGCATTCAAACACTAAGTCAGTGTGGAGCCTTGTTACACCTAATATCAGGCAATGCATGTAATCGGGGACCATTCCAGAAATTAAATTAAAAAATTCCAAATTCATTAAAGGAGGTCCGTTTACAACATTCACAATCCTTTTTCTTGATTGCAAGTTACTCCTACTATGTACATATCTCCATATATCTTCCATCGTACCAGCTTGTGTTTTTTCTGCTGGTTTACTCGCCTGAAGGGTAAATCTATTTACCTTCTCCGTCCGCTCTGTTTTATGGTAACAAATTTGTGCAACCATAATGCATTCCAAACTGCGACATGTTCAGTAATTTGCAACGGGCAACGGAATAAACTACTGCACACAGTAGGATAATTTTACTGTTGACTTTTAGTCCATTTCGTATCCACCACATACCTTCGGATGATAGTTTGATTGCCTCTACAACGAAAGGTTGCAGAAAATTCAGCATATTTGGATCCTTGTCGGCGACCCATAGACATGCAAGTATGACATGCTTAGCCCGCATATTCGGAGGTAGCTCATTTATTATTACATATATGGGCCATATAGTTTTCACTTTCTAATTTACGTAGTATCTAGAAAGTATTGTAATCGTGAAAAAATTCGAAAATGAGATTTTTGCGGAAATATTCGATTTGGTGACCCCTGATTCCGAAAAAGTGGTTTTTGGCATAATGTCCGTCCGTCTGTGCGCTGCGAGTCTGAGTAAATGGATAAATCAATTTAATTCATATTTCGTATTTGCGATAGATTTTACTTGTTGTCGATGCACGTACTCTGATTTTGTTTTTGCCTTAAAACAAAGGACACTTCACATGAAGGTCAAAGTACATTTTTGAATATTTATCAAAAACTCGTCAAACGATTTTGCTTAAATTTTTGTACGTAAAGTATAATTAGTATGCATTACATCCGCATTAGCGGTATTTCGCTTGAAAGTTTGATATAGACGCAGTGAAATAATTTCTGTCTGCTACATTCACGCATTTGTTTACTATTTCAAGAACCTTGAATGTTATTTAACATGGATGAAGCAGAGGTAGAGTAAATTAATGTTCTGAATATTTATTTTATTCTCAAATCTCTAATAAAAGACACTAAGAATTTGAATTATTGGCTTTGAGTTCGACAAAAATTTTTAATCTACCACCCACGCGACCTCTATTCTCTCATTCGGTGACGCTGCATCTTTTGGCTGTGTAAGCTTACGTATCAGACGTGTTCACTGCTCCTTTTGCCTGATGTTCTTGTTAACTTATTCATGCTGTGTGTCATATTTAATGTTCGTGCGTATTATTTGATGCGTGAGGGTGTTATTTTATAATATTTCTTATCGTCTGAAGAATTACCTTGGTTACGTGATTTTTTTGTTTGGAAGGTAACGTGTGATTAATTTTTTTGTTTATTTTTCATGATTTTTTAAAATTCAATGCTTTATAGCAGTTTCAATTGTTAAAAATAGTAGTATTTTAAACAATTTATTTTAACACTTACAGAATTCTTTGACGAGATAGATAAGGAATACGTTACGAAATACCAGGAAGTAAATAAAACAAACAGTATCACCTGTTTAACCGAAATATTTAATAGATACGATTAGTGTTTATTAATATAATTTTGAAATTTTAAATTGCAAATAAAATTAACTCTTTAGTTCCTCATTAAATTTTATAAGAATATTTTTGGTCTGCTGGCTTTGTTCTCGCGTTAATAATATCCTATTTATCTTTTTTAATTATTAATAAAAGTATCTTTTGAGGTAGAATATAAATCTTGCTGAACTTATCTCCCCACCCAAAAAAAACAGAATTTGCATATTTGAGATTCTTTTACATAAATGGTAGTAAAGTATTTATTTAATAACTTTTTAAATTGGGTAAAATGAAGACGATCAAAATATAGAGTATCATGTGAAAATCATCTCTCTCCTAACAGAATGCTTTAATGCCGCTCTGTAATCCAGACTGAGAAACGTATATGAGAAAGTATGTGCAATGGTTTTGCACCACTAGTTTTTTTAAGGATATAATACGAGGTATAATTGATTCTGCAACACCAGGTAATCAAGTATGCTCTAAATACACAATAAGTGTAAAATAAAAATGAATGAAAGAAACTTTGAATGAATTAAATAAAGAAAATGAACATATCAGTCGTTATAAATTACAAACAGATTGCAGCCCGTGATCGAAACGAATAAACGGTAAAAAGCAGGGTCAATATATAACAGATACGATTGAAAGTAAAGTTCGTAAGCCAAAAGAATAATCGAAGGAATAATGCCAGGTCAAATCTCTATAACTAACAGGTAAAAATCGAAATATCAAGCTCATACAACGACGCCAAACAAGTATGAGGAAACCACAAAGGAAACGCAACTGTTCTCCACTTCACATCCTCCCTCCCTGCGCCCTCCTGTTTTCGGCCAATACCCACCCGCCCACTAAACCACGTGGGTTACCGACGCCGCGTTCTTTGCGTTGCACTCGTTCTGCACTTGTTCGTACTTCATAGTTGGAGACGAATAGGAGAATTGTAAGGTGTTGTGTCGCGTTTTCAAGGAGATTTTTTTTCTTTCGTGTTCTTCGTACAATATGGAACAGTTTATTAATTACCAATTTATAATTGGTATGCAGCAATAGTTTACACCGATGGAAAAAAAGAAAATCTACCCATTAGGAAAATTAAAAATTTTCGTCCTGAGCATTTAAATGACTTCGATATTACCAGAAAATACAAAATCGCAACGAAGAAATGAAATCCGGAGGGTATTGAGGAAATTTACAAGGGTTACATCGTTCGAATGGAAGGTAAGTTACACTTTAGTAAGAACAAGCATGTCAGGTCTTAGCGTTAGCTGGTTCATGTCGTTTTTATATATTAAGTTAAATCTTAATTATTTTATTTTACAGAGTTTTTGTGATTCAGTTGTTGTATTAATAATAATAATAATGAGAAGAAGAAGAATTTATTGAACCACATAGATCGTATCACATTGATGTATGGCGAGTCATAGTACTAACAATAGTAACAATAATATTTACATATAAGAATAATAATATAATAATTTTAAATACATTTAACATAATTAAATTAACTTAGTCTAAGTAGAAGTTAACACAAAGATGCAATTATTTTCTTCTATTACAGAATATTAATATTTATTTAGGCTAGTGTTATTAGATATCTATGGTAAGAGTTCTATCATTTTACTTTTATTTTATCAATTATGTCAAGGTCTATATGTATGCTAAAACAGTGTAATTTTATGTTGTTAGTTCTTTTCCTGCATCATGGGTCACCTTCTTCACTTTTGTTCTAATGATTAACTGCAGCAGATTGTATGCCATACATTAGTTACTGTCATTGAGGAATTCTTGTATACCGTAGTAGATTTTCTGTTGTAAGAATTGTTTGAGTTTTGTTTTGAATGGGTTCAGTATATTAATGTTTTTTTAGGTTTAGTTGTAACAGGTTTAGCTGTACACCTGCATTTTGAGTGCTTTTTTGGCTAAGAGTGGTTATCTGTGATTGATGGATATTTCTGGCCTCTCTAGTGTTGTGAACATGAACAGTCCAATTAAATCTGTATTTAGCTTCTAACTTCTTTGTAGGCTAAAACTTGAGATAAACATGTCGTGTAGCCCTATGATCACTTGTACTTTAATACTTTACGGTCCTAACCACATTTCTGTTAAATGCTTTGTGAGAATGATCCTCCCTTATTGCATTCAGAAATATGGCTTCCTTGGAACAGTCTTCATTGGAGAAGAGACCTTATGTTCCACAGTTAGAGCTCAGAGAATCGGATGGACCCAGTACAAATTCAGAGTCAGAAGTGGAGAAAACTGTGTTATTGAGGAAGTCATCAAATGAAGTTTTCTTTTCACATCTGTAGCATGTTTATTGAATATTATCCATGTACTAATTGCATTTTATGTCGCAGGCAAACAAGAAGGCCAAAATAAGGCAAGCGGTCGTAATACAAATGAATTAATTAGTGCAAGCTCACAAAAAGGGTGATGAACCTGAAGAAGTAAGAGGTTGCAATTGCACCACAGTGTTAAAGAAGCTAGAAGAATTCGAGCTTCGTTGGAGAGAAGACAGGGAGGAGGCCAACTCGCAAATGAAAAAGATAGAAGAAAACGTACAAAAGTATGGCGAGTAAGTCAACCTTTAGATTTTCTATTCCATGTCCCAATTGGTTCCATCTATTGCCAGATTAGTGATATTGAAAACGTACCCTAGCACACTTAATAATGATTTTTTATGGTGGAATCATCACTACTATTACTTTTTCTTTACCGGGAGATATTAGGTTAATATTTGACCCTTGTAAATAAACTGGTTAGAAAATTGTATTGCAATGAACATATTCAAATAGAAATTTATTCATTACATGCAACATAGGATTCCTAATTTGTAATGATTATTCTATATTTTACGCATATCGTTAATCGTTTTACACGGAACAATTGCGTGAAGCATTGTTGAAAGCAAAAAAGGGAAGTAATGCAGGTGTATATATAAATCATTCAAAACCTTCTTTGTGTCTTTGACAATAGATTTTGCGAGGTTACGTGTAGGTAAACATGACATGTTCTACAGTGTGCCATTCAAGCCTTGTTCTGCAAGTCTTGCATTGCAGTAATATGAAAAAATTAAAATATTTTTTTCTATTATTATACTGTCTATTTACATAGGTATCGTAGCAAGAATGTTTCCTGTGGGAAAAGTTTCCCCATAATCGACACCGCCATCAACTCAGTGTTATGTTGCGAGCACTGAAGATGACTGGAGTGATTCCATCGGATACATCTGCCCCGACTGGGACAGAGAAGATAGAGTAGGTTGTGCATATTTTAAAGTTTTCAAAGATTTTATTAAATTAAATTTTTAGCATTGCTATTCAGTAGCATTTAATTGTGTCCTCGCTGTTTGTGTACAGGTTAGCATTGGAGAAGGTTGTGACAGTTACAAAGGCAGCTGTACATGTAATGTGCACAACTCGAGAGTCCCAAGAGTGGGTAGGAGCCATCCTGCGAGGTGTTTTTGGGGACAGCACAGTGAAATATCGCTGCAGGCCCCGCAAGTCAAGCCTCCATCGATTTCCGCAGTCTTTTTTAACTGCTGCAAAACGTATGTTAATGCAAGAGGATTCTCTTATCTAAATGCACATTTCTTCTAAAGGTTAATATTATCCTCCTGTTTTCAGACCACTATGAAATGTTGCTGCGCCGCCTTGGGTTTACAGATGAAGCCTTGCAAAGCAATCTTAAAGTTATGGGCTCTATGCTGGCTGATAGGGCCACCGACATGGAGGGTCATAGAGGGAAGAAAAGAAAATTCCCAGAGGAAAATGCTGAAGTATCATGAGGGAGACTATTTGCTCGTGTAATGCACTTAAGTGTGATATTCTTCAGGAATTTGACCTTAAATCGGTAGTGAGCGCACCCCAAATGCAAACGCAATACGTCGCTACCGGGTAAAAAAGACCACACTTTCGATTACTGAATATACAGTAGGGTGGGCCGAGAAAATGCAAACATTTTTCTAGTCGTAATACCGCGGAAAAGTTGCGAATTAGGAAGACTAAAAAGTGGTAAAACAGAAATAAAATCGGTTCATATATTCCGGTCGCGCATGTACTCTAAAGTTTGCTGAAATTTGGAAAAATTTACATTCTTACGATGATTTTTAATATTTTTTATTAGCCTTTTCTCGAGTGCAATAGTTCAAATTTTATGAATTAGAACCATAGAAAATAGTGTTTCAATATTATTGAAATCCATCCACATCTTCCGGTTGCGCATTACCTTCAAAGTTAATGAAATTTGAAAAAAAAATACAATTAAAGGTAGATTCTAGAAATATACTAGAAAAACTAGATATAAAGGTAATTCAAGGGGGGAATATACTAACAACTTACATGTTTATTTTTTTTAGTTTTTTTTATTAAATACAAGGTTAAATGTTTACAAACAAATTATTCTAGACCATTAATAATATTTATAAACAGGTCTTTTATTGAAAAATGTGTGATGAGTCATAAGACCCATAAACCCGTGTTGAACAATTGAACAACTCCGTTTTCACTCATTATTAGCTGTAGATACTTTGAAATCTGATTTATGAGTGAAGTTAGGCATGGTTAACCTTGACAGCACAGTCGTTCTGACAAAACCATCCCTAGACTCAGCTCTGCAAACGTTTCCTGAGGCTGCTGTCACGAGTTTCACACATCGTTCAACAGGAAACGTCTTGATAACCCAATTAGGGACTGAGTCACTTTCAATATGTGATTTTATTTCTGTTTTTACCTCCATTTAGTCTTCCCAATTCGTAAATTTTCCGCGATATTAGGACTTGGAATTTTTTTTTGAATTTTCTCGGTCCACCCTAGTATACAGTTCGGTGTCGCATACATATTCAATTCTGTATTTTAATATGAAAGATTCCTTCTTTGCAAACAACATACTATAAAATTCCAAAAACATTTCTTAATTATTTTCTGCAAAATAAGGTTCTTCATCATTCTTTCGTAAAGTGTGGCCTATCCAGCCAAAATTTCTTCTCTTACTTTCAATATTGATGTTTTCTTGTTCTGACATTTTCCATAGCTGTTCATTGGAAATTATTCTTGGCCACCATATTTTCATTATAAAACGAAGGCATCTATTTACAAAGGATTGCAATTTCCTCATTATCTCCTGTTTTACCAGCCAAGTCTCACAACCATAGAACAGCACTGATTTTACATAAACGTTAAACATTCTTATTTTTGTTTTCGTATTTAGGGAATTTGATTGCCAGATCTTCCTGAGTCTGCTATATGCTCCTCTGGCCTTCTTAATTCTGTTTTCTACTTCCTTTTGTGTTCCCCCATCTTCTGATACATTACTGCCAAGGTATGTAAAGTCATGTACCTTTTTGATAATTGCACCATCTAGTGCCATTTGTTGTCGAGACCTAGCGTTTATTCGAATCTCTACTGTCTTTTTCATGTTAATTTTTAAGCCCACTTTCAGAGATTCGTTATTCAGTGTATTGGAATTATCTTGCATGTGATCGAACCTATGCGATATATCATCCGCATATTCCAGGTCTTCCAATGAACCTGTAAGAGTCCACTGAATGCCTGTTTTTCTGCCTTTCATTGTTGTTTTAGTAATTTCATCCAATACAATAAGGAACAATATGGGAGATAAATGACATCCTTGCCTTACCCCAGAGTTGGTTTCGAAAGGAGAAGACAGTTGACCGTCATGTAGCACTCTGCAGTTGAAATAACATTCTTACGTTCCATTTTGTCCAATTCTTGTCCTTGTTGTAGTGCATTTGTTGGTCATCAAGTATCCGTCGGGTTTTTTCTTCCTTGTAGACTTTTTAATATTCAGTGTGGGCAGGTAGTTGGCCTAGCGCACACCTATCCTGCTGGTGGGGCTGCCACCTTCGGGCCTGTCAGGTATGCCCTGGAAAGCATTTCCTCACTCCTTGATGTTGGGGTTATCCCGCCCATGCTCGGTCGCCATAGCCTCGTTTGTGATAATAGGGAGTACCAAGTAAAGGTGAGGTTGACAGTTGAGAAAGAGAGACTGTGTATTGCGCATCATTTCCTTTTACCCCCCAGGTATGGTATGTTCACAACATATCATTTTAGAACATAACTTACAGACGTCTTGATCTTTCGATCATTTTTCCAGAACCACACTTCACTCCGACAAGAGCATGTTTTAGAAAGCGATTCTGAAGCACTTGCTTGGTCTATCTCTTTTTTTGTTTACCATCTCCAAGTATAAAATTAATTTTCGTTTTTATAAATGATGCTGTTGTGTCTCCGTCACTTAGCGCAGTATTCACCATAACTATACTCCAGAATAATTTACCTTTAGTAATAGAAATATATTGTACACAAGAGATCGCTACAATGTAAAAATTGCCCGCACTCACTCTGCACTTCTATAGTAGCTAAGCCTGCACGGAGAAATGCATGAAACTCAGCGGATGCGTTAGACATTCAACAATAAGAAGCTACTTATCAGACATCAATATTCGCCGGAAAGAATTGATTATTGAGATCTGTGGTAATTTTTAACCGGTAGCGGATTAACTAACCCCAAATAACGAAATTTATACCTTATGGTTGTAACATATTTCTCCAGATTTCCCTCTTCATCAGCCAAGCTTGAATGGTAGATAAATGAACTAAAATCATATAATTCATAATTTCAAAATTTCGAATTGCTATAAAGCAGGTAAAATTATTTAGACATTGTATTGATGTGCTCATGTTAGGGAGACGATTTAAATCCAGAAATATAAATCTTTGCTGTTGAATTTCGGAATTCTAATGGAATTATGAATAGTTTTCCTGATAAGTTAAATTGAATTCATGAAGTGCTGGAATGAAGCATATACTTTCTTTGAAAACAAATATTCATTACGTTTCCCTGATTTTCTGGTACTAATTCCTTGCGTGTAATTACTACATTTTTCATTCATAAGATGATACAAAAGGCATCACTCTGACAAAAAATAGTAATTGATATTTGTTCTACAATAAACACTGATAGAATAAAACTTACATCTTTAAACTTACTTTCCCTTGAAATATCATTTTTTCATAAGCATTAGGTATGCTATCAACATCTAGAAAGATACCGAGGTGGCTCATAAGAATGCTCATACTTACAGTTGCTTAAACACCACCAGTTTTTGAGAAGTTTGTTAAGCTCGGCTGCTCGACTGGTGATAGGGGAAAAATCTTCCCTTAGATTGTGATGATGATGATGATGATGATGATGATAATAATAATAATAATAATAATAATAATAATAATAATTGGAGTTTATTGTAAGGTATGAACTGATGTAGTGTAATAGTGTATGAAAAACTTGTCATTTACTTTTTCTTTTATTACCTAAATTCTCTTAATACAGTCCAATTATGTTTCAGGTGCTCAGTGTTGGATCCAATGACAGGAGAAATAACGCACATAATGAAATACGAATTACATCCCTCTACCGCAGAACCAGCAGTTGTAAACAATGATTCACTGTTAACATTTTTGTTGTAATTTTTTGTTCAATATATTTCTTAAGTTTTTAGTTATGAGTATCATTTAAGTCTTGTCCAAATTCCATGCATGCAAAGGATAGGTAGTTTTCTTAAACGACCGTACTGAATTAGTGCAGAATATACTTGGCCTCACAGAGTGCCATGTGACAATTCTGGATGATGTCTATGCAATCTTTAATTTACACACATTCTGTATACACATTCAAACATAAGTTATTTTGCTTGCTGTTTCTTTGTGTCAATTCCCACTGTTTACACGCTGTACTTTTCACACAAACTCTGAACACTGTCAGCACATTCAAACTTAAGACATTTGCACGTTGTTGTATATGTCAATTCGCACTGTTTGCACATTTTAAACTCAGAACTGAGCACATCCTTTGAACATCAACGAACACTCTCATACATTTTGCACACTGTTGTTTGTGTCAATTCCCACTGTTTGCACGCTGTAGTTTTCACACAACCTCTGAACATCGTAAGCACATTCAGACTAAAAAAGATTTTGCGCGCTGTTCTATGAGTCCATTTCAACTCGATACAAATTGCTTGTTCAGACCTATGTACATCCATTGAACATCAAACAAACACTCTTTTACACGTCGTGTGCACACTAAATAAACACTTTATTTTCACCGGTTAATAGTTTTGTATCAGTCATTCAACGTTCCTTAAATAAAAGAATAACTTTTTATTTGTTATTTTTTTAGGTGAAGTAAAAGAATAACTTGTCATTTGACAATCTATGTTTGTTGAATAACAGAATAACTTGTTAATCGTCAATCAATATTAATCAAATAAATTTCTGACACTAATAAGTTATTAAAACTAATTTTAGAATACAATAAATTAAATCTAATTTTAAAAACGTGTGAATAAACAATTCTTTATGTTGTATGAAAATTGGAAATGTGGCTGTGCTATGATCAAGAGAAAGTGACACATATTGCTTACTCATGAGACACGAATACAATATATAACAGAACACAAATCACACATTATAACGTTAAAATTGAAAGAGAAAATATTTTTTGTAATTCCTGGCAGAATACACAGAACTGAACGCTGCTGAAGCAAACACCATTTAAAGCACACAATTATGACTTGGATGATTTTATATCAAAACTTAGACCAAAACAAAGAAAACTTTTCTCAATTTCCCCGGTTTACCTGAAGAAATATGTTAGTGGGTGAATAAATGATCTAAAGCTGTATTCAACTGAAAAAATACATTCTGTCTTGCAAAATCTTATTTCATAAAAGATGTGTGCTTTATTTCTGTCTGGTCTCTTTGAACGTTATTTATTTTCTGAAGCAAACATACACAATACCGGAAACCGACATGAAGTTTCGCTTACGGTGTCAGCGTGATTTCTCGTCACCAAGTCATCCCGGGTTCGATCCCCGGGCGGGGCAAGATAAAATTTGTAGCTTTTCATTTCCATGTCTCAGTTTGTGGCAAGACGTGTAGGGCGCTGTCTGTTTATTTTAATTATCTTACGACTATTCGAATTCAATTGCAATCCTAAAACAAATTATAACACGTAGTTAAAAATAAAGGATAACGATTCCCTTAAATTACAAAAATAACTAATCTTTGTAATGATACCTCATGTTTTACTGTTAGTTAAATATAACGGAGGAAAGGGGAATATTTACAAAAATGTCACCAGAAGGAACACGTTTATCAATATTGCCGAGTAATTTGCAAAATCATCACTGTCAATTCAAACAGATTTTTCTAAAAAACAATTACACTTTCAGTGAATTAGTTTTATAACCATTAATGACAAGTTATTATGCGAGCGTTGTATCCATATAATTTTGTATCACAAAATACCAATATGCACTTATAATATTTTTAAAATCTGTTATAAAATATAAATATTCGGGGGTATGTTGATCTATTATTCTAATGACTTTTTCCACCAAAGAATGGCATGAAACATATCACTCATTCGATTGATGAAAAAGAAAAAAACATAGTTGGAAACAGATCGAGAGGAAACCATGTAAAAATTCCCTTGTATTGAGATGCTGTGCAGACTGACAGCCCTTGCGCATTTTGGCCAAGATAGCGTGTGCAGCTTCTAAGGTAGTGTTCGCACGACCAGTACCATCCGACCGGTGCGGAATTAATGCGTGCAGAAAGCTTTGTAGATTGAATTACCTTCCGATTGCTGCAAGCGAGTGAGGGAGGGAGGAAGGGAGAGAGGGGGAAGAGAAGAAGAGAGAGATTCTCTCTCTCTCTCTCCATGGCTTCATCTCACGCACAGAACCCTCTTTTGTGCCACGCTCATGTCCTCTCTACCTCATGAATCTATTTGCTAATTCTCCACGCTACAAGAGCAGGGGAGGCCGAATATGATTGAATTCGTATGTACGAGAGCTATGTATTTATCCTCCCTTTCTGTTTATTCCTTTAGAGTTCGTTTCCCTCGCAGATCGATGGGATAATCGCTTGAGTCGAAAGCGGTGTAATGGAATGAATACTCTCTTCTGAAAATCTCGAGGTTTCTTGTGTGTGTGTAGGGTGTGGGTATATGCGCACGCGCGTGTTTGAGGAATGGAAATGGCAGTGTGTGGCAACATAGAAAGACGTTGGAGACTATGGTACGTTCAGAGAAGAAAATATGTGATAGTGCTTGTGGCAGCTGTGGACATGTCAAGTAAAGAAAACGTGTTTTTAAAATAGAAAACAAGCAAGTGATGAATGTACAGAAAAAAATGATGAAAAAAGTCACCTGTTTTAGTATTTACGTGCTACCAGCATTGGAGCAGCCTGTAGTCACTTGTCCCCTGAAGGGGAATGTTCACCGTTACAGGTCGGGTAGAAGTTGCTTGTGAGTCGAGGCGGGTGGTGCGGGGGACAGCACACCTATGGTCAGAGTCGGGAGTCTCGGGTTCAAGTCCTGGTCCGCCGCAATTTTCACCTAACCGCTGACGATGCAATCACCTGTTTTAGGTTTAGCAAAACCTTCATTTTATACTACTTGGGATGTTTTTATACGTTTACGCAGGATATTACGCCTCAACACGTAAGTTATGCGTGTTGTACAATGACAGTTTCCCTAAGATTTTATCACGACGACGCGATGTCTCTAGCCCGAACAAACTGGGTAACAGAGCGAAATGTAATGGAGCAATTGTCCTTTGCTAACCAATTCGATTCGATGCAAGATCACCATAACCAAAATGAAGAAGGAACGGATGCGAGGGGAACTCATGCCCCGAAGCTGCTCCTACGCTTGTGCTCTCTTCGCTTTCACAGGATTCCACTTATTCCACAATCGCGTTTTCATCATCCTTTCGCATTAATTTTTCGTTTAAATTGAAGTGGATTTCATGGTGCGCTTCCCTCGCTATTTCGTATTGTGATTATTTTGCAATTTGTTGGCTTTTGATGGTATTTTGTCCAACTTCAAAATAATAAAGCAGCTACGTGATATATATTGTGATAACGAATTTACTTAAGCTGTGAAATCGAATGATTTAATATCATTTTCCAAACCATTTCATTGAACAGAAAAATGTAAATAAATCATTTATTTGTTCTTTTTTCGTCTCTGAAAAGTTTTCAACAAGTAGATTACGCTCTTATCAACCATATTTCTTTCACGGAAAATACATAACTATTAATACATTTCATACATCATCACTTGTATGACATGCTAGTTGTGGAACATCGTTACCAATTTATGTGTACTATTAAAAATATTCAATGTATGTTCATTGAAAACTATACTCCAAGACCACATTCGCAAGTAACAGACTATATGTGCACTATAATTTTTTTATTATGAGTAGATACAACTGCAAGGTATTTAAACTGCCAGATACTGAAGTATGAAATGGCCCAAAACGCATACATGAACAAGAAAATACAATTTTTGAAAACGCTTAATAACTCACATCAATGGATTTCCAACATATGATTCATTAAGTAGCTAATTAGTTTTCTATTTAGTTCGGCGAGTAAAGTTATCTTCCATGTTGATTGCTTTCAACGAAGAAAATATCTTGTTTAACAGTCTTATAGGTGTGTATAGAGATTAAACTATTTTTAACTTTAACCGTAATTTCTTGGGATCACGCCTCGATTAATATTCTCTTCGAACTTCAGCGTTACAATAAAAGTATTTTTGAAAAAACATGCCGAATAAACGATACTTTTTTCACATTTACTTTTATTGTAGCTCTGATGGTGGTATTGTAAATATCAGAACGTTGGTGAGTTCAAAAAGAATTTTAATTTTTTAATTGAGACCTAATTCCAAGAAAATACAGTTAAATTAACAAGAGGTCAATAGCGTACAATTTCATATTTAACTTATTCATCAAATAAAAGTTTTGTTCTTTTCATATTGCATTCTTATAATAATACTTAGCTTTTTGTGATAAAACACAATTTTCAATTTATGCATCACAATTTCAACAGAACACTGATTCATCTAAGATTTTTGTAAAGCAAGTTACGTTTAGAAAAAAATCTTGCTCATAAAGGTGTTTTGGAAAATCTAAATATGTTAAACGGGGTATTATCTTGCATCAATTCTCAAATACATTTTCATTATGGTGTGCGACTTTTTTTACATTCATTGTCTCAGAATGAGGGGAAAATTGCTATACGTCAAGTAGGAATATTTTATTACATCGATGATATCCGTTTATTTCAGGGTCGTCGTAGGTAATAACTTAATTTAGTTTTAACATTTAATTAAGATCAAACTGGGTTAGACTGGTGCACGAATTAAAAAGAAAACGTTTCTAGTCGTTTCAGATCTCTGTGCACCCAGCGAACATGAGAGGAGAGGTTCTTATTTCCGAGAAGTTATTTTTACGTGCAGGTCACGATAAACGTTGTGATTTTTTATTATTCAGGGATGATGTTGTCACATATTTTAATGGAAAAGAATTGGAGATAACATTGTACCAGCAGGTCCGAGCACTCGACATTCGAGTGCAATTTTTTATGACTTTTCTTATTCTAGAATTCATCTTTTAAAAAAAATCGACATAGTTCTTCTTGATTTTCATATTATATTTTATTGTTCATTTGTTTTTAATTTCATTTTATTGACTTGTTTCACCCCATTGAGCTCGTTGGATTTCATCCCCTAGACGCGCTTCGTATGCAATCTCCGTCCCATTCAGGATCCAAACGTGGATATCTCCCTTACTTCGACAACTGTGTGTCGTTATCTATCCTAATAAAAGTGAACTCTATGGAATATCTGTGGAATGGAAAGTAATCGATGAAATTATTTAAAATTTGAAAGGGTTCTTGCCATTAAAATGCAAAGCCTGGTTAATATTGATGAATTATGAGAGTAGAAATACAATTAAAATTGGCTGCTAATCAGTAGTTGTGAATTGCATGATTGTTGACTATAAAGCTCACTAATGTGTCCGCAAGAGTTCAATCGCGTTACGTAAGGCGGACAATCCACTGAACGTATAATATAATTGGCCGAATAGCAGAAGCAAAATTATTTAAAGCCAGTGAAGAACATTATTTTTTAGTTCATAACCTAAAAGTGAAATGAGAAACAAAGAATTCAGAGATCTTAATTATGCACTTTATTAAGCGTTCAGTGAAAAATGTATTTTCCTTGTGCCAGGATTTTAAAAAAGTTATCATTACGTACATTTTAGCATACGATACCGAAAACTATGTTTCTTTCGTGGTATTTAATTTTTGAAAAAAAAAAGAACTCAAAAGAAAAGAAATATGGAAACTAATAAATGAATTTAGAATACTATATAAGAACCCGGAACAACGCCGGACAAAATAAGTTAGTTCGCGATAAAATTTTGAATGCACTTTCCTTTGTGTCAGTGCCTAGAGAGTGAGCTAATTTTTATCACAGTTCGAGAGCATTAAATTTCTAACATGTCTCACAACATAAGTTCTGGCCGTTGTCTTACATTAACTTCAACGCTTACGTGAACACGCTGCCAGATACAACCTTCACTTGTGGTCACTAACAGCTGACTGCAGCAAACTTCAACGTTTAACGTGAATAGTGCTTCCATCTATGATTGATAACTGAAAGGTCTATCTTTGACGATTAAATACATTATTATAAATAATATTTTAATGTTATATACAAAGTGTGACTGCACATATCTTTGAACTAATTTTTTAATTACATTATGGATATATTAAACACCTTAAATGTGTGGAACAAAATGAGGTGCTTCTCGTTTTCTTATAATAATGATGATTGTCTCAGAGAACTTTAGTGCTGTTGTTCCAACTTAAGTACGCCAGATTCTGTTATCAAATCGTTGAATGATTGTGTCCGTGTATGAACAGACAAATTGGCCTTTATTAATTGGGATGTATTAAATACTTTTTATGTTTTGACGAGCTATAATGGATGAGTTGAAGTTGTCTTTCTTTTGATCGAAATAACTGGTTTAATTGTTTTAAAAAAATCGAATAAATTATACCCATTTTATTTGGACTTTAATTAGATAGATTAACCTTATCATATAAGATCGTATTAGATATACTGATGTTACAATTCTTTTGAACGGTATTTGTCTAATTCAAAACAAATTTTACAAGCACCAAAAATATTAATAAAATTCACAGGACAAAATCATTAGAAAAGTTAGTCGAATTCATTGTTAATTTTCTTCCTTAACATGCTCCTCACACTTCGTTCAACAAATTTTCTTTTGTTACTTAAGAAGTGAATCAGTACAAAATGCTGCAGCACAAGGATATACGTGGATTACCTTGAACCCCTTTCCCGGAAGCAGCCTGTAACTCACTAATGCCCTTTGCTTGCAGATGTTTGCTCGACCGTCTGCAGTTCACATCGACGTTAAGTGACCATCATTTTCGATCGGGACACACTAGGGTATCTCGCTACTCTCGTCAATGTTCAGGGAAACCATGACCGCTGACTCCGTTGCGTCCAAGAAGTGTCTTTCTGTCACCCACATCACTTCAAAATCCTCTCATGTATTCCCTCCACGCTGTCTCATGAATAAGTGACCACTTCTCGTGCACCGTCTTATCACCTCTCTGACGTATCGATATCTCTCTTCTTCACCGTCCAAAAACGTACCGTAAGTCCATGCCTTGCTTACCACACGCAGCCGAACCCCTTCAATCCTCCTTGCTTTACTCACGTCATCTACATGATGGCTATGAGCACAGAATTCGAGAAAAATTGAATTCTTGGTACAAATAGTTCTCTTAAATTGCTATTTTCAGAAAACAGGGACTAGAAAATATAATGAACTAAATGTACACTTGAAGTCATAATTTTGGAAATATTGAAAATAAAATAATAAAATTCTTATTACTTTATTATAGAATATTTCATTTTAACATTTTCATTTTTGTTGTTGTATGACAACACGTCTAGATTAAAACTTAATTAAAAAGTAAATAATGCTTTAGACCAAGTTTAAAGAATACATAAATGCCACCAATAAATCTTTACTTGTGACTTAAATTTTCGAGGCGTGTTATTATGTTTGTTTCAGTTATGCTGGAAATAGGTATAATATCGGATCTCCAGATAGTACTGATTATTGTTTAATTTCAATGTCTCGAGAATTCTGTCAATTTACTCACGTTGATGCTCAGTCACTATTCTCTGTCGGTTCTTATTTTGTTGAATATCATTGTTGTCTCAGACACCTTCATAGGCGATAATTCACAGCAACTCACAAGCTATTGTATCGCGTAAGTGAATGATATCAATGGTGTTATGTTATATATACACGATTTTCATCACGTTTCAGGTGCATGCACATCTGAAACCGTTCCTCAAAATCTAAAATTTCCAGGAGTCACATTTGTCCCCATTCACCCTTTGAATATCGTAAATTTTAAAAAATCTTTCGTACAGATCATATACAGTATAAAAACAACTTTACGTCAGAATTTCAAGATCCTCTTATCTAATTGTTTTTGCTCTGCGCTGATGAAAGGTTGAGTGAGTGGGTGCGCAGTCTGTCATTCAGTACAACGTTGTACTGGACATTCAGTACGATTTGATGATGATGTATTATACGTTTCGTTTCTGTCGTTTATTACAAATTTCAATGACATGTTGTAGCGGTACACCTTCATATCACAAAATAAGAGAATTTTAAATATTTGAACTATGCATGGCGTCAGTATTAATACAGAGTAGTGTGCAAAATCAACACTTCACGTCAGGAATCACGTCCGAGTCATATGATTGCTAGCCAGTGACGTAAGACGTAGGGTCAAAGAAGCTATTGACCGTGATGTTATATTCAGCGCCTATCAGTGAGCAGTTCAGGTAAGTTGAGATCAGTTCATTGAGTTGTTAGCTCTTTCAGGTATAAACATTTCAAGTTTGTTTGTTTCTTTCGTTTCTTCGTTAAATTATGTTCCTGCTGAGTTTTTTTTTATTGATATTTCATTATTTAATTTTTGTCAATGCATTGCGTTATTTTAAGTATTTATTTTATTCAATTATGATCGAATATCTCTATCATAATCCTATCGTCTGATGGTGTTCTCCCAGTTCGGAAAATAACTACACTTCTGCGAATTTGTATAACTTTGTATGACTCATAACAAGTTTGTATAGAGTTGGTATAACTCATAACACATGACGATCGCAACTCTTTGTGTAACTCATGACAGCAATGAAGAGATTGTGAGAGTGAAGAAAAAATCTTTCACCTTCCTAGATCATGCTAATGGTCACACCTCACCAATGAATACTATTTTCGTGATCTTGAATGGCGTTCCCGCTCGAATGATGAACAACATCGTAGTATTTCTACGCTTTTCCTCTGCTGTTCCATTGCTCTCTACTGCTCGGTAGTGTTAACATAGCCCAATAATTAAATGGTAAAAAAAAAAATTGAATCGACTTCAGCGCGGAACGTTGTTGTACGCTTGTCTATCTCTCAACTCTACAGACAGAATACGCAGGTATTTACATAAGTACATCAAATGGTGCAACAAATAACAAAACAAAAAACAAAACACAAAAATATGGTGCAAATCAATAGAAAGTGTTATCTACGTTTGCTGGTCTAATACGTCCATAGACCTAATCGTCCATTATCGTGTATTATCGTACAAATCGCTATATTTAGTGAAAATTCGAAGAGAGAAATTTCACACCCATTCATCTCCGTAAAATCGGATTTCCATAAATCCTTTCTTGGTAAGACGTCACAATACATGAGCAACATCCCGCCACTATTTCAAAACACTTTCTTCAATATTTGTCTCTCGGCTTTGACAAAAGGGTAATCTTTTAGGACTATGTTCTAAATATTTTCACTCCTTTCACACAAATGAAATTAAAATATCGGAAATACAGAGACTGGTTCTAATATCTTACTTAAATACAATATCTTTAAATACAAAACCCGATAAGATACCTGAATTATTTCGGAAAAGTTGTTCTGCATGCTTGCGCTACCTTCTTAAAATGTGCCTTCTTTTTGTACTCAATAAAAATTAAATATCCAAAGACCCAGAAATCAAATGTTAGATTTGAATAAGCAGAGTTTGAAAACGCAAAGCGATATGATAGCTCAGTTCCATTAACCATTCACAATCCCTCTCACCATTTCATTTTTGCATCATGATTATCCTCCCGACCTGGTTCACGATGGTTTAGACTTTCTTGATCATTCATTGTCTTGAATTAAGTTTTAAATTTCACCTCCTATGTCAGGCGACTCCTGATATTTTCATTCAATGTCTGCGGCTCCAGTCTATTTTCATTGGGTAGAAAAATCTTCGATTTTCAGAATCTCATCCTCTAAGTGGATGTGTGATATGTATTGCATAAACCACGAGTACTCACACTCGCGTATCTTGGAACCATGCAAGCATCCTTGTCTTGGAGACCCTGCTTCCAAAAGAAACGTTTTTCTCGTGAAGATAACTCATTAACAACCCCACACTGAAAAAAATATTCTCTCACTATCCTCTTTGTTTTCTCTTTGTCCTATCATCTCACAATTTTCTTTCAGAATAAGATTCATTTTTTTGCAAAGAGAGGAAATTTCATCTTGAAATTAGACTGTTTTCTTCTTATCTTAGAGAATTGTGGAAATATACATAAACTCGATGAATTCACTACAATTTAATTGATTTCACTACAACGCGTCAAAATAAAAAATTCACTTCATCGTGGCGAGTGAGAGACGTCGGTAGGTAGATTGCTCTCTCTCTCTTTTAGTGAATAGTCGTGCACGTTCTAAACAAGGTGGCGAGCGTCGTTGAAGTGTAGGCCAAGATTTAAAAATGGCAAAGAAATCTTGCGTTTATGTCATTTTTTAGATTACTATAGAATAATATTTTATTATTGTCCGTAATATTAATTAAAATGGACGAAAACATCGTGTCCCTAAAGATTAGTGCAAAGAATGGCTACGTAACTTAATTCCCGTTAAGTGTTAATCACAATTCCGACGATTTTCTATCTCAAGAGTTCTAGCGTTCATAGCAAATTTCATGAAATTTTAATTCTGGACACTAGAAACAGATAAAACTTTAATTTCAACTACAAGTTTAATCCAGGAAGATAATAAGTGGCTTATTTTGTATGTTCCCGTAGTGCAGTAGGTAGATTACGAGCGTTGAGGATGACAAGCATCCCGGTTTGAATCACCTCACTACCTTATTTTTGGCAAAAAAAATTCTTCACGAGAGGAATCCTGTCACCCAATATTACGAGATGAAAATTCTCTCATAGTGAGTGGGATCTTCTTGATACCGTATAGTAGATGAAAACTTGCATCAAAGTGAGAGGATTCCTCCTGTAGTAAGAACTTCTGTTGGGGGGTCGACCTTTTCAATAAATATATAAGGTTGAATTTAAGGGGGAGTATCAACGATAATTTCAATTTTGTTTCAAAAGTAAACAATTTAAGCAATTGTATTTAAATTTGGAACGTAAAGGAATTTTGGAATACTCGTCTTAGACATATAATTTTTCCAAACATGATCAACTCTTACGACCATTTTCAGACTTGAGTTTTCTTTCACTCACAACGTTTCGTCATTGGTTTACGACTTCATCATCAGCAGCATCATCAGCAGAGCTTTGGTTACGGCAAAATTCACTGTTATAATAATTGCCTCTGATTCATGTCCGAAATGATACAATTGGGAGTGAGGACTCAGACGAACTATAAGTTATTTATTCTTCAATATTATGATAATATTTTGTACAGTTTGTGATTCTATGTTCCATATTTTAAGAAAATTTTCGTTGTTAAATATTATAGCGTTGTATTCGTGACATGTTAATAAGCTACTCTATTAGTTATGCACTATCACTCAGTGAAGTTGCAAATGAGTGACAAAACGATGTGAGTAAAATAAAATTTAACCTGAAAAAGGTGGTAAAAATGATAATCTTATAGTATAATAATGCCAGACGCTAACAGCACAAATATAATTTTACCCTCAACTCCTCAGGGACGAGAGGTTAGATGGGGCTGGACATTCCCTCAATATGAATGGTTTTCTTCTAATGGCGCGTAAATGAGGGGCGCGTATAAATATATTTAATAAAACGTGTTTTTTACATACGAAGGAAGTGAGTTGTACTTATCATTTGCAAATACATCAATGAAATTCCCACGTTTTGCCATGGTAACCAATTTTTTTGGTCATAACACGTTTTCGACGGCATGGCCGTCATCATCAGTGAATCTGAATATTGGAAATTTCTGTCAGGAAAATGCATTTTCGTGTGGAAATTTCGTTAACTTGTTTTCTATTGACGTCATTTGAATTAATTTCTGACATTATTCAAACAATTCTTAGGTAGAAAACCAAAATGTTCGAAATGGGGTGAATTGTTTGTCTGTTAGAAGAATAGTTCTAGCTGTGGGAAATTACTTAAGCAGTATAACTTAATGAAACAAAACAACCCTGAGAAGATTGACACCTGAAAAATGCACACCTCAATGGGAATGTGGTAGTTGGACTCGGGAATAGTTTTTGGAGATGCATGTCAGTGTCATCTCTGCTTTTCGCGCGGACATGATTCAGTCTATACATTTCAAATAAGCCTTCCATTACATTTAAAAGTCTTTCAAGAGAATATTTTTAGCTTGATATCTATGAAAATGTTACCTCTCGGTATACTAAGAGTCACCTAGCGTGAAGAAGGAGTAGCCAAATGAGTATCGTTATACTTTATGTCTACAGCAAAAGTATTTATGTACTTGGTTTTAGTCGTCTAGCTGCCTTTTCGCGAGAAAAACATTCCGTAAATTATATGTGACGAAATAATTTTGGCGTCACATTTATTTGGACTGCGGGAAATTTTCATAAGTGGGTTGAGCACATGGAGACATGCATTATTCGCATGTCAATGCGGAGTAAATTTTATAGAGTTTTTGCATATGACAATAGATTCTTATAATTATATTGAGAATTTTTTATACATGACCAGTAACTTGATAACTTTATCTGCCACTGATAAATGATTTGATGTGCATATGAGCCCATGGTAATTATTTAACTGTGAATTGAGTTACGTGGTGCAATACCGGAATAATCGTCATACCGAGGCGTGCGCTAGCACGCCTTGCAAGTAAGCTTGTAGATATCCAGCACGCTTATATATACGCAAATTTTGCATTTTAATTATTATTAGAAAATATATTTTAATGTCATGATGCTTTCCCTGTACATTTATTATTCCAATTTCTCTTATACTACTGACAATCATCGATTTCATAACTCTTTATGTGGTTAAATGCATGATTTTTCTCTTGAATTTTTCATCACATTTTTTTCCAGACCCCATGTGGATTTTTTATTTGTGAATCGGTAAGCAAATGAGATCGTAGGTGGTTTGGAAAGAGAATAGACCGCATTCCTCAACGTAGCATGTGAGGTTATTTTTCATTGTCGTTATTTAGGCGTTGTAGATTATATAAGTCAGTACAATTTATAACATTTTACTTGTTAATAGTGAATAGAATAACATTACTATTAACATATTGATTTGAGTCTGATTGTTCACTAGATGTGCTGTGTTGAAAATAGTGTGTAAAATCAATATTTTTGTCAATTTGAGATTCCAGCTGATTTTACGGGTCGGAAGGGACTACAAGGGGAAACAACATGGAACGAGATGCATTATGCTGTTTTTAAATACTTAAGTGAGTGATTAGTTCCCTAACAAGACAAGGGGACACATCAACATATTATTTTCAAAATAAGATACATCTTGCTTTAAACCAAAATATGATACATTCAAAATAAAAACTCCTTTACAATGTTTTAAAGGTAATAGAACCGTAAGAACTATAATACTTTTCGTAAACACTTAACCATATGACATTAATGTTGAAAAAAAAAATTCTATTTTTTATAGACAGAGAAGTAATTTAGTGTCTTCTGTTTCCTAAAATATTTTTCCCAACGTGTCGCGTTTTGATTCTAGATAACTCAAATGCAAATAGTAATACTGATGTGTATAATACTGCCATAATCTGTCTCTGTAACAACTATGTCATAAGTGATAATATTTCATACAGCATTTATTTGAGAGATTATTTGGAGATGTCCTTCCCAAAAATAGTTGTGAGGTGTATGGATTTCATTTTCCCAAACTTATTTATTTGGGGTGAAAATAACAGTAGTTCCATTGAAATAGTAATTGGATGAAGTGTTTTAGGTATGCCCCTAGATCTCTTCTAACGCATGAACAATAAATTAATAAAATAACCCAAAGCACATAATTTAATTTGTATTACATCAAGTGTATGGATTTTTTATGCATAAGTTGTGGTTGCGTCGATGATAACAGGAGTGTATATGTTCCTGATTCACTTTGTGGCATTGTGATATTGGATAGCTATTAAAAAATAATACAATGGATTAACAAAATTGTTACTGTCTGTAGAAGGTTTGAAATTTAAAAAAAGCTATTTCCTCAGACGTTGCTGAAAACTACATCAAGTTCAGTCGACATGATTCTCATCTACAATCATATTTGACGTTTTGACAGATGTATACTGTCTTCATCAGGTGATTGTAGTACATAAACAAAGAAGTATTAGAATCACCTGATGATGACAGAAATCAGCTGCTGCTTTTTTTATTGGGGCTATACGGCTCGCCGACATCGAGGTCATTAGAACCCTGTCGAGGTCAGCTGTTGATAAGTTGTGAACTTTCGTTAAATATAATCAACTTACAAAGTGGTAATAAATATTTCAATTTATGTAGAAAATCTTTTGGTTAGTTTTTCTTCATGTCATTTGTTTCTTTGGGGTATTTATGGTCATAGACAATAACAACCTTTCTTAATGTATTTAATTTATACCTGCAGTAAATTTATGAATATTATCTTTTAATGTATTGTGAGGTCATACCTCGAAATATTGTGGATAAATGGGCATATTGCGTTAGAACTAGCAATATGAAAGTGGGGTTTTGTGAACCTATTCCCTGTAATTGGTGAACATGAATTTTCTCCGCAAAAATAGTATTTTTCAATGTATTATTTTCAGCCGGTATTTAATAAACATATTTTATATACTTTTGATATATTTTTAATATACTATTTTCTCGTTTATTGATTTTTTATAAATTTTACTGGAGAAATGAGAAGATCAAATTACTCAGTTATTTGTAGCAGGTATGGAAAATTAACATTTGACAAGCTTTAATTGTGACAGTGATAGTTTATTGAGATTTTTTCCAATATCTATTTAGATTTTATAAACGTATAACCATGGTATACAATGCTTCATTTCAAGGTAATGCTATGTATGGAATAATAACATGTAGAGGTGTTTTGAGTTATTATAAGAAAAAATACTAAAGAAATTGCAGTCAACTATTTGATTTTGAATTAAATTCCCTTTTCCCTGCCATTCATTCTACCACAACATTCACTCATCACAATTCACTTTCATGTTATTCATGTATCATGCATCGGGGAGGTGTGTCAGAAAGGGCATTCGGCACCATTGAAATTCCCCTGCCAAATCGAACGACGCATCATCTCATTTTCCAACTCCGACCCATTCAAGACAAGGGAAAAGGAGAGAAGAAAAAACTCTTGTTGAGACATGAATATTTGCATAACTCATGCGATCATTGCCGTAAGATTTAAATGATACATCAAACGACTTCAAGAGTCTTGCAATAAAAAATAAATAATGTTGGAAAATAATTGCCCAAAACACAAGTTTTCTTCTCTAGGTACAGTAGGAGTAAATGAGTAACAAAACACAATAGTCCTGAGTAAATAAATAATTTCGTTAATGGAATTGATGGGACGGCCCCTTGCTTGCTTACGGAGAGTAAATTAGTTAACCCTCCACGTGATAATATGCAGTTAGTAACTTCTTTTTTGACAATATGTTATTGTTTCCCATTTTTTTATCAGTCAATGAACTCGCTCTTGTCCGGAATATGAAATATTGACTGTAGTGATATGTTTTCAACATACTTGGATTTTTTTGTGGGGCTTTACGGCTCATGTCGATATCAAAGGTCATTGGAGCCCTAAAAACTTGTACAGGTAGGGAAAATGCAGTTACGCACTAGGGAGAGCCAACATAACTCTCCCCGTGTGTGGGACTCGCCAAATGACTCAACTCTACCCACTAAAAACCCTCCTGATTTACAACATACCAAAACATATCTCAAAACCAAATATCAAAACATTGAGGACAAACAAATGAGGGGGGACAAAAAATAAGGGGAGATATAATATGAGTGGGGACAAAGAATAAGGGGAGACAAAAATTGAGGGGTAGGACAAAAAATTAGAGGGATGAAAAGAAATGAGGAAAATGAAAGATACCCTAGCCTTAATAGCGTCGGGATCGAAAAGAACAAGAGGTGACCAAGGAAGGTCAGAAAAGAGAAAGGAAGGATCCTTGCACAAGTAAGTGGAAACAATACCAGACTCAGCTCGGGCCCTGTGTTCACCAAACACGTACTCACTAGATGTAAATCCCCTGGAGGGGCATCAGACTTTGAATTATCATTTTCCAAATATAAGGTGGTAAATATATGTTATATATAATATATATGTTACGAGTTGTCTCAAACTCACAACCTGACTGTATTGAGATTTCGAGGTCGCAAGTATACGTGATTACAATATCTAAGATTCTATTCTGGGCTGAGGATTATTGTAACAATATTTGATTCATTTCAATCTAACAACACAACTACGGTAAACCCGTAGTAAGTTATTTCGAAAGTAAATATAAGAAATACTGGCATCGCGAAAAATGTAGGAAATTAATATTCAGAGACCAACACAAATGTTTCAGACTAATTTTCAGGACAACTTTATACAATGTGCTTACTATATTTCTTAAAAACATGCTGTATAAAACATAAAAAATAAATGGGTATACATATTTACTTTTCGCGATGCAAGTATTTTTTAAATTTATTTTCAAAATAACTTAATACATTTTTTATTTTAAATTGGAACAAATTTTTCGAAACCTCATCTTCCAAGACTCAAGCAGTAATTTTGTAATTCTTTGCCTCCACTCTTTCGTATCACTTATTATTTTTTCTTCCTTCAACACTACTTCCTTACTTTTTCTCATTATTGTACGAAAGATCGATTTTTGTAGGCATATGTCAATTGTAAGGTACTTAAATTTACATTTAGTGCATCAGTCAAGAGCGTTGAATATACTCCACATAATCGTAATGTGCACAATCTCTGTAGATGTATTAATATCCGTAGCAATTTTTTTTTCTTTTCAAGCTGTACTTCCGTGTGTTGTTATAAGCACCATGATACTTGCATGTTACTGCAAGATTTACTTCCTGTCTATATTGTATTTTGTAATGTCTACTCTTTGAATCTGAAACAAGATTTTCTTAACTTTTCCTTCTAAGAACTGAATATGCTTCCCAAATCTTAATCTCTCATCGAAGACTATGCCAACGTAAACATGTTTTCTTTCAAATGCTAATCTTTCAGCATCAATTTTAATTTTTGACTCCTGTCTATGCACATTTTTTTAGCCAAACGTCATGCCAAAATGTTTTTGTCTCTCTATTTCCAATTGAATGTTTTTCATACCATTCTACACAATCCTGCGAAATTTTATTCCGTTTTCTTTCCATTTATCTACGTGATTCTTCCTTAGACAAAAATTGCAGCTACGTATACGACTGTCTTATATCGTTTGTTTTCACTAGTCCAAATAAACAATCAATTATCATACACCACAATAATAGGCCACCATGTGATCCCTGGGGACTCTCTTTATTAGTATTCATTGTTATCTTTGCATTCTCTACATCGAGGTACGAGAGCCTTTCATTAAAATAATCGTCTTTATATTGCACAAATATCTTTTCATTTTGAATTCCTTTAATTTTTCTACCGTACCGGGAATTATTTAATACCCATTGAAAGTTCAAAAATATAACAACTCCCACATTTAATTTTCTTTCTTCCACCACTTTTTTACCATCATCTACGCACCATTTGTGTACCGTCCTTTCTTTAACCCATATCGATCTTCATTAATGTGCCCACAAATTTTTAATCTCTTCCGTTAACCGTCTTCTGTAATCTCTTCCGTTAACCGTCGCTCCTTCCTCAGCACGTCTTCACCAGCACGTCTCAGAATCAAGTGTCGTTAGTAATTTACGACAAACGCTTCCTTCTGCACCCACGGGGTTCTCCTCTCCTAGATCAGGGTTCACTTAACCCCTCTCACGCTAGATAATATAATTTCCCGTGATCATCACGAAGTATAATCGCCCATGCGCACTGTCGTGACATACACCAGATTTGAGTACCGATAGTAAATGAGTCAGTTAACGAAAACTCGATATTGGTACAACATTAGCAAGAAAATGGAATAAATCACTTGATTAACCAATTCACGATAACCACCCAACTTTTTTCCTTGGGAGAGAATAAATGATTCTAACTCATTATGTTGAGAATCTGTTCATAAATTTGAAGAAATACATTGAACATGACATACTTAAACTTCTGTAATGTAGATAGAATTGAATAAAGAAATAGTAAACATTTATTTTACATAGTCATAGAGAATTTTACATAGTCATAGAGTTCCCAAAAAGTTATTTGTACTATACGAGTTTTGGGGCCTTCTTATTCCTGCATGATATCTTGTGATCCAGTCCAAACACGTGGCTTGTAACGGATAATTGTGTCGTGAATTGTTCCATATCTTTTTGAGAATTGAGTATGATAAGTTCCCACACTGCTTGACTGTGTTATGCCACACAGAGTTCCAATCAACACATAAAGTGGTTCGCGCAAAATTCCATGGAAAAATATTCTCTTAATAGAATTACATGTATATTAAAACTGAAGCAATGAATTCTGAAGCAATGTAATCTTCTTTGATGTCTCAGCAAATAAATTGATATTTCTACATGAAGTTATATGAAAGCACTTGGAGGATGTGAAAGGAGATATTACCGAGCAGCAATTAGAATAATTATGAACTAGATCACATGCTTTGAGGCCCAGCTTCAGAAAGTGGATGGGTGCGAGTAGAATTCAAAAATGGACGAGTGGGTGCGAGTGGAATTCAAACTGCGGCAACGTCTTCTAGGACTCATGGAATCTTGAGAGTACTTTGTAAAAGGAGACAAAGAAAGATCTGGCTGCAACAGAAGATTCCACTCACCACAAGAGTATGTACGGAAACTTGACTTCATTGATACCCTTTGAGCAACATCAGGGAGCAACTTTCGTCGGAGCAAGTAATCACAATGTTGCGGGATATATGAAATTGATATCGAAACTGTACATTTCAGATAGTGCGATCATGATTAAATATATCTATTCGGTCCAACCTTCAACCCTAGAATTTTGTAATGAATCTTTATATTATACGATGAAATTATGGGATTTATATTTTACAATAATATGACTTCTGGAAGCATGTGATACGATTTTTTCTGAAACATAAAATCAGAAACACTATGTAGCAGCACAATCTAAAAGAAGTGCGGAGAAAATTGATATTTATGGCACGCAATGGGTACTATGGAACTGATGCAATGGTATGTGTTCTTAAAGTTTCTAATAAATTACTTTATGAATATTTAAAATTATTTTATTTCCAAATAAAATTTAAAGAAAGGTATTAAAAGATATAATTATGAATGCTAAGAATTTCCTTGTATCAAATTTTTCGAAGATAATGTGAATTACATTTATTTAATTTCTTTTATGTCAGAACATCTTTACCTCTTAAGTATGTATATACATACCACTAATTTCTTTTCATACTTTTGGTCCAATTACTATCTGTCTAGATAAAATATTTTATTTTGTTTAAATCACTAATTCTCTTATCCTTCTTCTGAGTATTGAACACTTTCTTAAGCATTAATTTTCTATTATTTTACGATTATTAGACATAAAAATTTTTGTAAAAGTTTTTCACAATTTATATAAATTGTATAGTCGAGAGTCAGGGGGTACTTAGATGAAATGTATACGGGGCATATTCAAATTAACTTCCACTGCATCATCTCCATTATACTCTTCACCATTTGTTTCCCTACCATGCACTTCAACGTGCTCTTTGGCCGCTTGCTCAATTTCCTAGATTGTATTGGTGTCGCGATGGCAAGGGTATCTTGGTAGCTCACGAATTAGCATCCTTGGCAAACAAGGTTCACTCTGTTTGCCCGGAATATCTTAACATCTCTACCACTCAGTGTAATTTTAGGCGCTACTTTGACAAGTGACACTTCTTGCAATGTTCTGGTGCTGTTTATTCTGAAGACACACTCTACTTGGAGTGATTCACACTTTCTACAAAATCATTATAACGCAGAAAGCTATTTCAAACAACAACAAAAATATTCAAGTTATTGTTCTATTTCACATATTTGCAGAATATTATCTGTTACCGACAAGGAAGGCATTGTAAACTGTGTCTAGGAAATGTAAACAGTGCCTGAAACCACCAGGCAAAGTAGGAAATAAGTTTTATTTCGTCCATTGTCAACAAAACAATACGTAATATATGATGCAACAGGCAAAGTAAGAAAAACATTCGTGAATACATCACCCCTTTATTCTGGACTTGATCAACTGCTGAAGCGATACTTACAACAAGAAGCTTCAATTATTAAGAATCCTTGCATTCTTACTGGCTATAGAGTGAACCCTCTACCGTTTTTCTGTGTTAATACTAAGTTTATTCATTGGTTCAGCTATGGTGATTAAACAGCAGACACTATCAAACAAAAATTAACTACAATCTTCGATATAATTACACGATTGGAAATAAGGGGGAAACTTGCAGAGTCACACTAGTAAACAATATTGCTTTGTAAAGAATTGCAACGCATTGTAAAGAATTTGACATAAGCTGTTCAATAATACCTCTCCCAGTCCTGTAACTTAATATGAGAACGTATTTCGAGTAGTACCGTTTCGGAGCGTATTATTCAAACCGTTTACTTCAAATCCGGCTTATGTAGGTAAAATATTAAGTCACTTTTTCAACATGATTAAAACAGTAGTAAGAATTTTTGATTAAGCAATACTGAAATATCAGTTTCTATTTCCAAACACGATTATTCGTCATATTTTGTGATGTTCTATATTGTTTTCAATGTCTCAAAGTCAAATTTGTTTACCAGTAAAAATTGAGACACGGACACTAAAATTGAGAAAAACTTCGTAAATAATAGTTGTTAAGCCATGCAAAATTCTAATTTGTCTTAAAAGTTTCGCCTGTTTTCAGTTTGGCAATGTTCACAATGCTTTGTCGGAGAATCTAGTCGTTATTACAGTTCACCTACAAGTCACTAACTTATGTGTATTCTCCTTACGTTCGCAACCCTTTTCTGCACTGTCAATAATTATACAGCGGAGAATGGCTGCCTCTCGTCATGAGAGCAACCTCGCACCCCACTCACTCAGTTTCACAGCTTCTCAACCACATGCACAGGTCTACACTGCCCTCGTGCATTCCATGGCATCTTCATAGTTCTCAATCACGTAAAGACTCACAGCTCTCTATACACACTCACAGTATCCCAAGATTGTGCCACTGATCAATAAAGTTCTTCGGTATATCTAAAAAAAAAACATAAACACGTCCATTATGCAACACTTCCATCCGTAAAATTTCTCCGCTCCCAGTACAAAATGTTAATTATTTGACAGGTGATGACAACCTTTATGTTCAGTATAAGCTTCTCGTTAGTTTTTATGACTTGTTTATATCTCAAAATTCAGGACAATGTTTTTGATTCACTTGAATCGTTACCCAGAGACCTACATACATCAACACCCACTTATTTGTTGAACAAACACATACAAGATTAAGAATTCATCACTTCACCGTCAAGTGTATCTTCAATATTTTGAAGTTTCTTTAAATCTCAAGAGTATATTTTCGAAATAAGAGAAATTTAAAAAAAAATAGAATTTTTAGCAAGATTAATACACGCCTAGTGAAAAAGTCACGCGCCAGTGTACAGGAACGTAGACCCGAGAGTATACAATGTCGCGTGTCCACTCCGACATTGTTTCAGAAATTTTTAATAAAGTATCCTGCCAATTTTTAAACCTTTTTGCAAACGGTTCAAGAAAAGATGTTGACAGCACTATTTAGGGAAACCATTCCAGAATCAATCAGGCAATTACCCATCGGTTCCTACAATCAGGCTCTCCCGGTTCATCTAATCTGCAGTTCCTCCTGAACGATGTTCTACATTCTGAGTCAACGTTCCACAGGTTCTGGGCTGCACCAGTCCTCGCCGCTCTCTGTCGGACGATATTCTTCGCCTCGCACAACAGAACACGATCATTTATATATTTCTTAAATACCGTTGGTGGTACTTTCGATACTTAAGTTATGCTCCACTGCGTTCAGTATGTCAATTCAACTTGGCCGGATTTAATGCATTCCTCACATCAAGAGGGATCACTATTAAGATACCTCTACTTAGATGACTTACCTTAGCGAAAGAAGCTGCATTTGCCGTTTTAACTACCTCATAGACCGCACCTACAGCTGTTACACCATTGGTGAAGCTATCTTCTTTCCTAAACAAACCGCGAGCTTCCATGATGACTCCTTGTAGTCGAAAATTCAGAAGTATCTCAAAGAGCATACCAGGCATATCCATTATGCATAAACGCTTTAAGCTGACATAAAGTTCCAGGACCTATTAATTTGTTCATTAAATCCAGATTAGCTTGGTTCCAGCGCACGCAAGAAATCTTCTTCGAGGTAAGAATTGTATATATTAAGCATCAAGTCATTCATTTTCTGACCTTCCGCTGGTATTACATCAGGATCTTGAGTTTTGGTATTACGAAGCGGTTTCATAGTGTCTTTGAGTTCCTTTTTAAAAGAGGCCTTCTTTTTTAAAAGTTTACTGCCAGCCGGACAGACAATACATGAGCTCGACAGCTAACACGCGTCTGCTATGACGTGAATTTTCGACCTTCTGTATCACAGCGTACAGCATGAGCTTAAGTAGCTAATCTACAAGATAAGAAAAGGGAACCTGTAGTAGTTGATGTTGCCAACCAATAAGCTTTAGCTGTTGATGTAACTTTCTTACTCCCAGACAAAGTTTCTTCCTTCCAGCGTTAGCTTCCGCAGTGACATAAAATTGGTCTCTTTCAAACGAAAACTGTTTTAGGGCAGCTACAGCATAAGCTGTGGCAGTTAATAGTATTGTCTGTCCGCTAGATAGCCAACGCATGATTTATCACAGCTAACTTTAGGCTGAGCTATCTAACTTTTTTTTCGTGTTGTCCTTTCTTTTCGGGTACGTTGGGAAAAGTTGCAGTCGCATAGAAGCTATTCCATTATTTCTCTTTTGAATCTCTGTTTCCAAGGAACATTCTCTACGTCTTTCTTTATTTCCATCAATTTTTTTTTACTAGAATATCTGGATCCTTGCCAACGGCGAGTCTTTGATGAGCCTGATTATTTCAAGTTCAGAAACAAACATTCTCAAGTATAGTTCCAGAAGTCTGTGAAAATGGAAAGATCCATTTCAATCTTGTCCTGTCACATATCAGAAATCAAGAAAATAAAAAAAACTCACTGAAGGTCTTTAGTACATAGATAAATGTGTAGAAAATGTGTGTCCATGTGTTTTCTGAGTTGTATTACTTTGAGTGACATAACAAGATTAATAATTCTTGTTATATCATACCATTGTCTCGACCAAAATTGTAAACGATTAGGAGATGAAAAATTTGATTGAGAGTTTCTTTGTATTTCTAGGAAGTATAAAAAACCATTATCTCTCCTTGAAGATACTCTCAATCATTAGGATAACAGAGATACGATGTTCGTTAATAGAAGATGCTGTCGTCAATTCTTATGAGCTTTTGCGTTGATGAAGGAGGACACTGGAGGGGACAAAGAGCATGAGCGTTGCTTAAGCAGCCCACCAGAGGGAAGCATCGGCTCTCGAGGAGTTAGGTGGAGGAGAGTGAAGGACATGGACGCAATGGCGTTCCCCAAGGGAGTCGTATCGCCGCGGGTGTTCGTTCCCTATCGCTAATTCTGCCACACGTCTCACTTGGTCCTCCTCTCTGTCGCCTCTTCCTCCCAGGCCAACTACATAAATAAATCCTCGGTTCGCCTGCCCCCACTGTGTCTTCTCTCAAATATTTCCCTTGTCTAGAAAAGACACCTAAGAGGATGAAGAGGAAAAGAAAATGTTTGAAATTTGATTCAAATGCATCTTTAAGGTGTAAATATAAAATGATAGTTAGGTCACTTTTTTTCAAACGTATCCATTGATATTTTAATTATATATGGATAATTCTTCATTCGTAAAGAACGTCTAACTGTCACGAGGTCATCAATGTTTCTTTAAATTGGAGAGTACGTAACATTGTTTTCAAAAAAGAACATCTGTCGACGGTGATATTAAAGTCATGTGGAACATGTTTTGCAATGAAAACGGTAAGGTGCTCATGCTTGAGGTATCCTACTACATTTTAACTACATTGAAACTTGTCTTTACACGTATTTAGGACAATATTTAATGTTTCTCTTTGGCGGAAACATTTACATTCCCCACCACAGTGCTAAGGTATTTGATACTCCTGAAGAGGGGTCAGGGGATAACTGAGAATGGCATGGTGTTCTCTCTCCGGTCAAGTAGATGTAACGAGCACCGTCTACAATGATGTTAACTTGAGTCAGTTCAAATTAGTATAAGTCCTGAGAAAATAATACGGTTCTTAACGTCGACATATACTACATAATTATATTTTAATGATCTCATTTAAAGAAAAATTTTTTAAATTCCTTCTTTGCAATCAACTTAGTTTTGAAAATATGAATCAATCTGCATGAAATGGTGTGAAAATGTTTGAGGAAATATTTAGTACTTTGACCATGAATCGCCCCTGCGTCTCTAAATTTGTTACGTTAGTCATATATATTCAATTTATGGAAGTTTGATAAATATAAATATTACATGAAATAAAATTATTTGTTGATGTCTCCGTACAACCAGTACTCCCTTGTCGTCACCTTATTCCACACCAAGTTATGATCAAATAACTTATTATTCGCCTTACAGTCAAAGAAGTTATTAGCATTATAAGAATTATGGTTGCATTATGCTCAAAGAAGTCATTATTCGCATAGTGTTTTCACGAATATAGCGTGACTTGCGTTCGCGAGCGAGGAGTGAAAATTAAAACTTTCTCATTGATTCCTTTTGGCAGTCTCACACAATTTCACCTATTTTAAGATCTGAATGTATGTAATATTGGATATTTACCTTATTTTCTTGAATATTTTTAGCGTGATCAGCGAGTAAAATTATTTTCATACACGAGACATTGAAAATGACAGCAATATTTTGCACCCAGTGCAACCTCCTGCTTGATGAAGAGTGAAGGCGAAACTCACTCAGCCGACGACCGCATGCGATCGAATACACTACATCATTTCTCTCTGTCCTCGAGATGTGAACCCGATCCCCTTAGTGTCAGATGGCGCCACCCTTGCTACACGTTCAATACACGCCATCTTCGGTGCTCTCCACAAATGTTACGTGAACACAGATTAAAGCGCGAAATATTAATATTTTGTGAGATATCCTCGGTTTTTATTATTTTACCGATAATTGACTGAGTTTTAAATTGTATGTCATTGATACAAACGTAATTTTAATTCAGACATAAAATTAGGAAGAAACGGAAAGAGATTTGCTATAATGAACTACCTGCTATTTCACAGATTCAAATTAATGTGTTACTCAAAATTCATGAAAGCATTTAAATATTCTTTTTTGAAGTACCATCATGAAAAGACACGAATAAAAGTAAAAATAACAATGTATAATTTAATGTCAATCGTGTATTAAGGTGTTCTTCTAAGGAATTTTAATAAATTGTAAGACAGATTCAAAAGCATCATCTGATCGCCAGTAGCATTGAAGAAGGTGCTACTAACGCAAGAAGCTAACTTAATGCTACATAGAATACTATTTTCCTTAATATTACTGTCTTCACCAAGTTTGGATATACTTTTAGGTATGAGCTAGATGTGATGTACATGATTGTCAGATGAGCATATAGACAAGAGAAATTCTGTGGTGCATTACGGAAGTGTCATTAAAAACAATGTTAAATATTTGAAATGTTTTAAAATATTAAAATATAGTACTGGAAGAAGAGTTATGGATATTTTTTAACTAACACGTTTAATCTTCTTAACCAAAACTAAGGATGTTTGTATTCAAGCGAGTAAATTCTCTCAGTGAGCCGGAGAATTAGTGAAGAGAACCTGGGAATTTAAAAGTTGGTTGCAATAGAGGTCCACACACTAAAGTAAATTTCGGTGGTAAATTCTAAACAAGAGAGGGAGTCAACTGAAATGAAAATTTGGGTGCAAATTTTTTTAACCAGTATTTACCCTCGGCTGTTTACTTTTACAAGGGAATAGTGAAATAACCCAATCCCAAACAATGATTACAAACTCACTTTATTATTGAATGAATTTGTAAAATTTGCCAAATGTTATATGCCTATATACAGATTTCTTGAGATAGTTTGATCATTTCAATATTCTCAAAATATTTTGTACACAAATTACCACATTTATAATTTTTTAATTTTCCATTTTATTTTTAACATCCGTTAGTTGATAATCATTATTTATTTTATTTTATATATTCCGCACCTTTATTTACGATACAAATCATGTCTCGATAATTGTGAATCGATACATCACGATATGGCGACATTACTCAAAATTCACAACTCAGTATCTCAAACATAGGTTTTTATAGAGAACATAGTTTTACATTTAGCTCGCCTATACTCTATCACGTTACTAATACATAAAAGCAGAAAGTGAAGTGGAATTGATGACTATATCAATGAATATTTGTGATCGTGATGAATTTTGGCAGAAAGGGAGTTTGAGACCTAAAGATCAACACAAGATATACTGCACCACCATGCAGTTAACTTTTCTTATTCTCGACGTAAATTTATACTTATAACTGTCCTTTCCTGACTGATTCGGAGATGGTAGAACTTATTAGAGACAGATAACTTTGTATTGCAAAGGCTTACAAAAAACGATATTTGATATTCTCATTTTAAAGGTATAAAGGGTGAAATGTGGTTTGTCGAATTTTTGTTGTATTCCACGAACTAATTATATTACCTCAGTTTTTTTTTGTTTTCAATTGTTGTTGATTCAAATATGTAGTGACTAATTGCTGAAAGTTTCTATANTTTTTTTTTTTTTTTTTTTTTTTGCGTTTATGTATAAAAAAGAAACACAATTCTTACTCTCCAACGTTTCAATATATTTCGTATCTTCTCCGGGGCTATATTTATCAACAACCACATATTTTTGTAACATGCTCATATGCCAGTACAATTCAAATACTTATTCTGATTGCATAACTATGCTCACACAGTTATAATAAGCATTTATACTAGAATTAAAATAATAACTTATAAATTTATAGAACTTATAACTCACAGGTAAATATTTGTAATAATTCCGTACTTGTTCATTCTCCAACATTCCAACAAATAAGCAAATTTCAATTACTTCTACACTTCATTTTACCACAACATACATTCAGACTACCTTAAATTACATTTACAAAACAAAACACAGGCAAACTAAAAGAAAAATCAACGAAAAACATGTAAGATTAAGTATAATTTTCGATTACCATGGTTTACTCCTTACATCTGACTTCCTTTACATGTTTCTTCTTCTTCTTCTTCTTCTTCGCGAATGGGTCACTTAGGACCACGCGGAATCAGCACTTTCTAGCCTTCCTTTTGGCCCAACATTCCTTCATGCGCAATGAGTGGGTGTGTTTCCGTTGTGCTGACCATGTAGATGGGGTGGTCCTTCTCTCTTCTTCCTCGAAACCCCGCGTGTGAGTGATTTTTCTGATTTCATTTCGGTCTTGTAAGTTTGGTGATCCTAATTATTTCAGGTCCTTTGCTGTCTGTCTGTATCAATTTGGTCGAGTAGCCTTGTTCTTTAAGAATGTATGTATTTTGTACGTTAGTCTGTTCGGATCCATTCTTTCTAAGTGTCCCATTAACTGAATTCTTCGCATTCGCATTGTGTCTGTAATTTTGGAAATTTTTTGATATATTTCTGTTTAAGGCTTTAGATAATGTACACCGTCTTTGGTTCTTAGTCGTAAGATTTTTCTCATTATTTTACATTATTTCACTTCTATTTGCTGTTTTAATGTTTTATGTTGGAGATTGAGTATCTCTGAAGCGTAGAGAGCTTCAGATTTGATTACAGTTGCATAGTGTCGGATTTTGCGGTTCCATGAGAGACTCTTTTTGTTGTATATAATTTTTGTTAACTGAAAAGCGGTCTCCATTTTCTGGAGTCTCGTTTCAATAGATTTTTTTTCATTACAATTTGCTGTAATACATTTACCCAAATATTTAAATTTCTTTATTCGAATGATCTTGTTGTTGCCAATTTGGAGATCATCTGGTGCAGTTTTGACGTCTGTCATAAATTTTGTTTTTTCAAATGAGATTTGTAATCCAATCTTCGCTGCTTTTTCTTGTAGAAGTTGAAGTTGTTTTTGCGCGTCGGGGATGTCTTGGGCAAATAATGCCGTGTCGTCGGCAAATGCTAAGCAGTCTAACTGTATGCCTTTCAGTTTTGGCCCTAATCGGTGTGTTGGTGCATCTGCTTTTCTCCATTCCCGTACAACTTTTTCAAGCGCACAATTGAAGAGCAACGGAGATAATCCATCGCCTTGTCGTACTCCTGTGTCTATTTGAAATTCTGTGCTCAGTTCTTCCATAAGTTTAACTTGGATTTGGTCTGCATGAGCGTTTCTTTGATAATGTTTGTTGTTTTCTGATCAAGTCCAAATTCTGTTAGTACTTTAAAAAGTAAAAACCCGCCAACCTGGGTCCCACAATTGGGAAGCCAGGCTCTGCCTGTCACAAGCCAGAACAAAGGGTGAGTGATAGAGGAGTAACACCTCTTTAAAAAACTTGGTCCAGCTGGCCCG
>NNCF01125866.1:232587-249081 GCA_002313205.1 Laupala kohalensis | reverse complement strand
AAACTGGTCTCCATGACCAAAACTTAGTACAGACACTAAACAGCGCTGACGGATCTCTATACGTTCCTTTGTACAGAATGAATCCCCGAGAGGGTGCACACCTCTCAATATATCTTGTTTCAGACGTCACGTGATCAGCGAATGACCACGCTTTCGCCACCCCCGTGCCGGCATTTTCTAGGAATGCAGCGGACGCGCCGTAGAGGACGCATCGCTATACGCGTCACCCCGACGCTTCGCAAACACCTGCNGTCTCCTTCTTCTTACAATCCCCAAGACGCCCACGCCTTTCAACTCAGCTCGCACGCACAAAGTAAGTAGATACGGAAACACCGACGACTTCTACGCTTCTACGTATTCAACACAATTCAATACAGATATGAAGTCACCATGTTTGTTTGTTTATCAAACTTCCATGGCCGGAAAATCCCACGGCGCATGAGAACCTCGAGCCATGACATTTCCATGGCCGGAAAATCTCCAAAGCACCTCCAAAGTACCGTTCTATACAACGTCCACAATCAAGGTCTATCAAAGGCATCGTGAACAAAAATACACAGGAGCGGCTAGTAAATAACTACGTTATAACGGCACCCTCAAAACTACTTCCTTTTAGGGCCTATTGAGTCTGATGTGCCCTAGATTGTCAGATGTCTTTATTCTGAACTCGAGACCCTGGCAACCTAATAATTACAATCACGCCAAGCTTCGTAGAGTTCACATCAGTATATATTCGATTGCACTGAGCTAACCTAAGCACACGCATTTATTCTGCTCCGAGCTAATTTACTCCGAGGTGCTCACATGAGACGCTATATGTAAAACCTAGCCCAAAACGAATTCCAAGTTGAATTCACATATATTCAGGCGACTAAATCCTGACGACACGAATTCCCACGATTCGGGAAGCTTATTCAAACAAGCTTATCCACTTCGACGCTGAACTTCAGCAACGCTGAAATCCGGAGACTTCATACCGCTGCAAGACATCTCCAAGCTTCACCAGCGCCGAACCAGAGATCTTCAAGTCCCGACGCTGAACGCTGAGAAGATTCAACCCTCAGGACTCGGCGCCCACGGATTCAGGACCCAATTCAAGACACGACGCCGAGGTTCTCCACATCCAGTGTCTGCGAGCAGAAGAGCACTGGACCGCTATTACGAACGCCACGTCTCCACGACATATGCGAGACACGCGGTTCACGGAGAACCCACAATTTCACACTCAGTCGTCTGGCGTCACGTCTTCAACTACGTAAGAAATAAAGTCTTATTCAAACAAACCTGCATTTCAAAACCCGTTATTTATGTTGGTGAGCGAGGGAGATTCTGTCCATTGGAGTCGATACTACATCACCTCCTACCCAACACTTGTGTTTCCTATAGCAATTTCCTGGCACCGTGCTAACCGATTAATTAGTGCAAAAACATAATCTAATACCGGTTGCAATTCTTCCTCTTTCCCGATTAGGTACTCGTGAAGCAAAGTTTCCGGCGATCTCAAAGTTTTCCCGAACACCAATTCAGCAGGCGAAAACCCAGTAGTTTCGCAAATCACATTTCGGACCGTAAAAAGCGCCATTGGTAGAACCTGATCCCATTCCTCTCTGGCTTCGTTGCAACACGAAGAAATAATTCTTTTTAAAGTGCGATGGAATCGTTCCACATTATTTGAAGCGGGATGATACGGTGAACTACAAGTGTGTTTAATCCTAAAACTATCGAAAAAAGTCTTAGTGAGATTGCTGACGAAATAAGTCCCTTGGTCTGTTTGGACTTCTTTTCGAAAACCTATTCTACTAAACATTTCCAAAAAACCATGGATTATTGATTGAGACGTGACGTCTTTCAGCGGAACTGCTTCCGGGTACTTAGTGGTAGTACTCAATGCGGTTAATAAATATCGATATCCGTTGCCAGATTTGACTAATGGCCCTACAGTATCCACAGACAATTTCAGAAAACATTCCCACAAAACTGGTGTTTTCAGAGGGAGTCGGCGAGCGTCATTGGAGTACCCTACCCTCTGACATACATCGCATGTACGAACGAAATTTTCCACGTCTTTATAAATGTTGGGCCAGTGAAAGTATCTGCAAATTCGGCTTTTAGTTTTAGTCGTCCCCACATGACAAGACATGCCTTCGTGACATAATTTTCAATCTATATTTCATAGGTATTACTATAAGTTTTCGTTCAAATCCATTATTATCAGTCCTTTTCATAACCAATATATCATTGCTGAGTTTCTCATACCTTTCCGATTTCACAGCGGTTTCCCTGATCTCTTTTAGTGTTTCACACATTGTTTGATCTCTAACAAATTCTTTAATATTGACTTTTAATACCCCGGATGAGTCAAAAGCATCGTCTGTTACACCTAGCGATAAACTATCTAGCTCTGAAATCTCAACTTCATTAGGAGTTTCGAATTGAACTTCCGTCTCTTCGTCTCGCGCCTTACTTCGAGTAAGTACTGCGTTGATACAATCTATCTCGTCGTTGTCGTTTGAACAGGTTTGTTCGATTAATAAAGCGGTACGATTTCCCAATAAATAATACCCTTTATTAATCTCTTTCTTACTACAGCAGGGTGAGTGATTATTTTCACGGATTCGCCATTTTGCTTAGTGGTCTCTATGCAAATATCCGCGAGCGGTAAACACACTGGATGATCGTCCAAGGGGTGGGAAACCCAAATGGTTTCACCCGTAAACAACGCATTATTTATATGATTCTGCGCGATAATGTCTACCGAGGCCCCAGTATCTCGCCACAATTTCATACCTTTCCCATTGACCTTGCCCATAGAAATAAATGATCACATTCCCCTTTACACACCTCGGTCACATTTTGAACTGGTTCGGCGGACGCTTTTCCTTCGGTCCTGTTGGGACAGGTAAAGGACAAGTGGTCAGTTGCTTGACACACGAAGCACTTTCTAACGTACGCCTTTTCAAACGTGTTTTGTTTTCCTTCCGTTTTGCGGTACTGACTTCCTACTCGAATCCATTGGGGGTTTTTTTCTTTAGCGTTTTCGCTACGATTTTCAGTCCGCTCCGTTTGAGTTTGTTCGCGAGGTTTTCCTCCATTCGAAAAACTATTCTGAAACGACTGTTTGACCACTTTAAGCGATTTACGCATCTCTGATCTCAACAAATCATATTCGTCTAATTTACACGCGAATTCTTTAGACTGATTTATTTTACCCCAATTTTCAAGAAAATGCTCTTTTACATCGGGATGAGTTTTTCTTTTTAATTGATCCGTGATCAATAAATCTTTAAGTTGTTCGAAGTCACCCACTTGGACTCCTTCTATCCATCCCGAAAGATATGTCGCTAAACTATATCGCACATCTTCCCAACTCTCGTTCTCTGCTATCTTACGCGAGAAGAACAACATTCTAAATTTTTCAGCACCTAATTTAAATCTTTTAAGCAAGCTATCTTTAATTTGCTCGTAATCTTGACTCTCATTCTCTTTAATTATTTGCAGTACTAGTTCCGAAGGTAATAAACCAAATATGTGTAACCTACTGAGATTTCGCAACATTTAAGCTAATTGCTTATCTTTCAAAAAAATTCAGATAGAGACTTAAATCACTATCCTTTTGATATTTGCCTATCACACGACTAACATCAACACTACTTGTTTCCCTTTCCCTGGGTAACTATATTGCACTGGACGTGATTCGTAGTTTTTCTAATTCGAATCTGCGTTCGGCTTCTCTCTCCCTCTCTACACGCTCACGCTCTTCCGCACGCGCCCTTTCCACGCGTTCCTCCCTCTCCCTTTCGGCTCTTTCCTCCCTCTCCCTCGCCTTCTCGGCGCGTTCTTCCTTCAACCCGTCGATTGATCCTCTGACTAGCCCTTCCTCGTAACCTTCCACATTAAATATTAATTTTTTAAATTGTAGTTTAGTACAACTTTCTATCTCGGTTACCCCTAACTCTTCCGCTACTTGTTGTACCATGTCTTTACTCAATTGCATTAAAAACGCCATGTTTTCAAATTAACTCTAGTAGCTAAAAAAAACAAATTCACTGATACTAATAAAACAGTTAACTACGCCCAGAGACTTGCAATTGCAGATAGCGATTATAGTTGTTTACCCAATCTGTTGTGTTGTAGCTTCGTTGCGGTCCTCGGTCCTTTGAAGAACGGCTTGTGTCGTAACTGCGTTGCGGTACTTCGGTCCTTTGAAGAACAGCACCAGTAGCAGATGCCCGCGTTGCTTCCACGCGTGGTATCAGTGTTCGTATCCCATCGCTGCTAAACCAGTTGTAACATCACACCTCAAACCCTGATGTGTTGTTATTATTCTTTTGGTAGAAGCGGGATCCACATACATACCAAAATCCCTATGGTAGTTTTTTTCGCTGCCACCAGCTCGGTTTCCCGAGCAACCAAACTCACGTGTAATAATAATAAATAATGATTTATTACAAATTACATGAAATCTGAATTGTTTACAGACACAAACTCCCAAAATCATCAATACATCTAATAATCGTTGATTAGACAAATAATGCTGTAAGAGAGCATCGTTTATACTTTGTAAAATATAGTTGAAGACAACTAAATTTTAATAAACCCTCAGGTTATCGGTTCTTTCGAAAAGATTAGTTGTTTTCACCCAACAACTAACTGAAACTAGTTACGACCCTCGCACCTAGTAATGAATTCATTAACTCTACCGCAGCAGCCTTAACAAACAATCTGGTCTCCACGACCAAAACTTAGTACAGTCACTTGTCCGTGCTGACAGATCTCGACGTTCCTTTGTAAAGAATCGCCGAGAAGATTCACGCCTCTCAATTTATACTTTACCAGACGTCACGTGATCAGCGAATGACCACGCCTTCGCCACCACCGTGCAGGCACTTCGGTTGTGTCCCCTTTCCGCTTCTAGGAATGCAGAGGACGCGCCGTAGAGGACGAATCGCTAGGCGCGTCACCCAGGCGCTTCGCAAACACCTGTTTAGTTTCTCTTTCATTTCTTCGCGGAATTAGTCTTTAATTTAGAAACACATGAGATCCCTTGAGACAACGTCGCCGACTGCATTCTTCGAATACACTGGTACATACTTTCCTTAAGATGAAAAGTGTTTATTCGAACAATACCTTTACACGGAAAACTCGTCGAACGTCCGTCTTAGCGCAGACCGGCCACTTATTGTCATATTCTTAACAGCATTCTGCTTGGAAAATACAAAGAGCTAATAATATTTCGCAAGTTGCTGGCGTGTCCTGGCGCCGACATACCCTCTTGTATTCAGATTTTTTTAAAGGTCTGCTAGTAGCATTTTGTTCCAGCAAAGTGATCAGAAAGAATCAACAACAAAACTGAAAAACAAGTGGGATTTTACTAATAAAAACTCATGAGAAATGATGTCCCTGAATGAAATCTCATTTCACTGAGGACTTTAGATAACTCGGGGTTTCGTTCTAACATCGTTTTAATATTCACAAAATGTTATATTATTCTCACCATAAACAAATATTTTGCTAGCGTTTTATTCAGTCATCATGCCTTATTTTCGTTTTCAACATATGATAAACAGACTCTGATCTAAATCCATTGCGATAAAGATTATTTCAAAGCAAAGAATGCTGGACATCAGAGTCATGCCTTGGACATATAAGAGTTATTGCATACTGATGACTCTTTTTCCAAACCAGAATCAGTATTAATAAAACTAAGAAGTACAGTACCGGTTGTATGCTTAGATAAGGTCGGTCAGTCTGACCTTCTCACGTCAAAAACGAGTAATATATAAATTACAGTAATATATAAATCACTGTATAATTGAAATGGACCTTCTTGTTATTAATTTGTCTTGTATTTCCCTTTTTCTATAGAGGTTTAACTATGATGTTTCTCAATAAACTCAGAAAAATACCATCGTAGAAGAGGTGAGCTTTAACTTCACATGTAGCTAGCAGACACTTATAAACCATCGAAATTCCTTAATATTCAAGCATTTACTATTACTGAGACTAAGAATTTTTAAATAAACGTATCCACAGTAACATTTTGGAATGAAAGGGGAAAACATAGCCCATTTCACTTGGAAATATGATAGTAACATTTACATTTACTGGCAGGTATATAAGAAAATAAATATCAGGTACCAGGTTTAGATAAAGTCATCTCTTTCGAACTTCGACGTTGATGAATTGAAAAATAAAGTGTTAAAATTTTACTTTTCTGATATGCTGCATACAGAATTGGCAAAGTAATGAATTAATGCATGACAATTGTGAGTTTGTTGAATATTTAAACATTAATGATTTATTTTCTGCAAGATTGACCAGATTTGATTATTTTCTTAAAGTTGAACAATGTAATTGACTGTCCTGGTGTATAAAAAGAGCTGTAAATTTATTATCCTCCTTGTTCAAATAGAAGTTATATTATTTCAAAATAATATTAAAAGAAAAAATAGGAACGTGATCGGAAGAATTATTTATTTACTTATAAATTAATGTAAGTTTATATTCTTGATTGTACATGAATCATTAAAGAGTTAATGAGTCAACTAAATGAGTCAAAGGATATTAATCCTGTTTATAATTTAAGAAAACAGAAAGTAAAATATCGAGATGAAGTTCTAAATTAAGAAATTATCAAATTAGTCTTAAAGATAAGAAGTTGCTCTTGCGAAGTGTCCTGGAGGTTGCCATCTTGTTGACGTTGCTGTGGTAACTGTTTACAAAGCGTTCGATTTGGACGCTGTGACCGTTATAAGCGTCTCCCGCCTTAGCTCGCCAGAGTGAGCGAAATAAGCGTTGGTGATGACGTAGTCTGAGCGGCAGCTGTGACGTCACGACAGCGTTCTGAGCGCTGGGAGCGTCCAAAACGAACGGCTTCGGCGTGCTGTAAGCGAGCTCCCAGAACGCAGCCTTGGTCATCCGGAATCTAATCTCTGATGGAAATGGTGAAACTAATGGAAGGCGAACGGTTGATGTAGCGTATAACGCCCTCACGATGAGAGAGGGAGTTCATAGAATCGATTCCTGCCTTCTCACCGTATTTATCACATCAAGACAATTCTCATCACTTGATCGTGATATAATTTATGCGAATGGAACATTTTTGGTGAAACTCTTTGAACTTTTCATCGTATAACGTTGATAGAGAGCCAGATATTTAAAATACAGGAAGTAAAAAAAATTGTTTTTTCCATTTCAAATGAACTATGAAAAGCGCAAGATTTGCTGACAATGCGTGGTAGTTGATTTTGCTAATGGTATAAACCCCTTGAATTCAAAATTTGCATAGAAATGTGCAACTATGTCTTTGTACTCCACATGCCGCAATGTACATAATGTTGTTCACTGAATTAAATATGGAAGCCTCATCTTTAAACAAGGGGTAGCTACGAACGTGATTGACTTCAATCGATAAAGTCGTGATCATCTCGTGGTGGTTTGGCTAGAAAGGTTTTTCTGTTCACGACGGAGATCGATATCATTTATAATCTGCTATAACATAAAAGAGAAGGTTCAATTAAGTTTTTGTATTACTCCTCTTCAGTAACAAAACCTAGTTTTTAGAAGATTGTTTTTTTATATTTTCCAAGCAGTTTCTCGTACTTTTTATTGTTTACCTCCCTATTTCTTGTTTTCACTCTTTCCTGGGAAGGCGATTATTGAGAAAGTGTAACTCAATGTCTCGATTTTGAACTATATTTTATTTTTGAACAAAATCTGTCATGTTTTTTTTCAAAACTTTTTTAAAAATAGGATTAACTTTCCTGATTTTTTCCTTCAATTATTTACTTGTTTTGTTTGTTTTTTTGTTAATAGACTTTAGAGATGCAGAGAAGGAGAAATCTCGCCAGCATGTTCAAATGGAGGTTCCCTCCGCGTCAATGAGTCCTCTTCAGCACATAGTGGTTCAGAAAAAAGAAATGGTGTATGTGTGTATTTCCGCTTCCCTGAAATCCATCTCTGTTGCGAAATTCCATGCAGTCACTATCAAATGTCTCTTATTCTGCAGTATATTTATCGCACCATTATAATGGACTGAATGTGGGAGAAACATTTAGTATAGCTAAGTATTAATTCATCACGTACATATATATTTTATGATGACTATGTGATTGTCGTTCACGAGATTTTTGTATACATTAACACTAATCATACAATATTTGCGAATTTAATCGTCCAATAATTGCTTAAGACTTAGCGTTATGACTAAATTGCATGTGTGTTTGGCGAAATGGGATCTTTGATTTGTAGGTTCGTGTTGTGGGTCTATAGAACAGACAGTGGCACCTATGGCACTTGCTAACTCCATGTAAGACAGTTTGTGGATAGGTATGGNCAGACAGTGGCACCTATGGCACTTGCTAACTCCATGTAAGACAGTTTGTGGATAGGTATGGCTCTTTTAAACCAAATGAGGCCTCACATCTCACAGGATGGAACTGAAGGCCGGTAGTAGGATGTTTTCTCCACGGAACGACACATTTTTGTCAGTTTCTTGAATGTATAAATACGTGTTCCTTCTGAGCCTCAACATAAAAGAGCAGTTAATATAGTAGGCAGAAAAATACGGGACTTCTCCAAGTATGAAAAAAAGAAATAATACATATAGATATTAGTGGATGAAAAGATACCTTATGGTGCGCAGTCACCAGACTGATACCTGCGGTCAAAATTTCTTGAGGTTATTATCTAAGAAGTAGCATGAAATTAAGCTAAGGAATCATAATACGGTGATAAACAATAAATTTGCTCCAAATTAAGTTATTTGATTATTTGAGTTCCCGCAGTCATATTCAATAAACGCCACCTTAATTCTAAATTCCGTGACATAAGTTTTCGCACTCTGATGGCGAACAATGAAATTCGTAGTTGGCTTGATGTAGTGCGGCGTTGTCACGTTTCACAACCGTAATCTCGAGTCGACTGATATTATTTTACCTTTTATCAAATGTCTCAGTTCAGTGACTTATGATTGTCATAGGGTTTTAATACTTTCAGAATACCAGTGAATAATTTTTAGAAGTTTAAAGAAATTTCAGTATTTGCTTATATAGTTCTTCCCCAGATAATGTTGAAAATTCGTGAAACCCCACAAGATACCACGTTAAATTAAATTTGCAATAGCTCGCAAACTATTCTTGTTCAGGTCACGAAACTTCGTCTACTTGTTAACAGTCATAATATCAACAATTTACAAAATTTAAATAAAATCTAAATTTTTGAGTTTACGTAAAGTACTGCCTTAATTCAGTAGTGTCATATTTGTCAAACTCCGTCTGCGGTGGGCGCTGGGGTGATTGAGTACCTTAGTAGTCGCCGTTGCCAGTCCCATGCCCGAAAAAAGGAGGAGGGTTGGATGTTGAGCCAGCTCCCCATCATCACGTAAAAAAACGTACACTGCTAAACGCTCCACTAAACAGCCTCGGAATATGAACATGGACCAAGATAAAGAAATCCGACCAAGGTAAAGAAAATCGACATTGATTATTGGAATCTGGAATGTTAGAACGTCACTGAAACCAGGAAAATTACAAGAACTCGTCGACAAGATTCAGAAGACTCAATTGGGAGTTATTGCAACACAGGAAATGAGATGGTCAGAAGTCGTATGCATTAAAAAAGAAAATTTTATCTTCTATTATACCGGTTCCGCATCCAGAACAGATCAAGCAGGGACTGGCTTTTTTTAAAGAAAACCCTACAAAATAAAGTAATAAATTTCACGCTCATCTCAGAAAAAATAAGCAAACTAACTGAAAGGAAAGTTTAATAATCTAACTTTAGTAAATGCAAACGAACCAACAAATGAAAAGTCTGAAGAGAATAAAGAAAGGTTTTATAAAGACCTTCAAAAAACAATTGATCAAGTACCTAGAAGCGATATTTTAATAGACTTGGGAGACTTTAATGCACAACTAGGTAAAGAGGAGGCCTTCCAAAGTGTAACAGGAATACATAATACCACTAATGAAAACGGACAACTGCTATGTGGTTTTGCGGAAAGTAATGACGATAGTAGCGAGCACACAATTTCAGCATTAAGTAATTCACAAAGGTACGTGGATCTCACCAGAGTTGACACAAACAAATCAAATAGAACATGTCATTATTAATAGAGCCAAGAAGGAACTAATTCAAGATGTAAGATCTCTCAGAGCACCCAACTCCGACCACTTTCTTCTTAAAATTATCCTGCAACAAACACTCCCTAAAATATATAAAATGAAGGGAAAAAATAATAAAAGATGGAATCTGGATCAACTACAAGATCCAAAGATCTTGAAACAATATAAAAGGACAATGAAGGACATGATAGATAATAAAAACGGAACTGGAGAAATAGAGGAGAATTGGGAAAAATCTTGCGAAAACAATAACCAAAGTAGCTGAGAATGTCATAGGCAAAAATAAAATTGAATGGTGGGATAGCGAATGCGAAGAAGCAATAACCAAGAAAAACAATGAGTGAAAGAAAGACCTTCAGTTAAAAACTAGAAGTAGTTACGATAATTACAGATCGGAGAGGAAAAAGGCAAATAAAGTCTGTAAAAGAAAAAAAGGAGTGGATCAATAGCAAAATAATCACCATGGAAGATAATTTCAAGAAGAATGAATCAAGGAAATTCTTTGGGGAGCTAAAACGGATAAGTGAATAAACAGTGGAAACATGAACGTCTGTAAAGATGAACATGGGAGCATGTTAACAGAAGAAAGTGCAATACTAGTAAAATGGAGGTCTTTCTTTGTCAATATATTTCATCCCCCAGATCTTATAGAAATAGCATAAAGAGGCAATCAAGATTCACATGACCAAGAGACAGAAATAGGAAATGACATCGCCGAACCCTCGTTTAATGAGATATGCTATATAATTAACAACTTGAAACAGAATAATTAACAACCTGGAACTGACAACATCCCCGCCGAGTTAATTAAATATAGAGGGAGAACCCTGAAAAAGGCAATACATAATTTGATACTTAAAATATGGAATCAAGAAAAGTTACCATCTCAATGGAACGAGAGTATAATCTTCCGAGTCTACAAAAAAGGTGATAGGTTCGATTGTAAGAATTACAGACCAATAGCGTTGTTGAAGATCTCATACAAAATGTTTGCTGCTCTTGTGAATAAGAGGCTGGTTGATATAGTTGAATACAAACTCAGTGAAAATCAAGCAAGATTTCGTAGGAATAGATCGACAATTGAAAACGTATTTGTAATGCGACAAATCTATGAAAAATGTTATGAACATGGAATCGAATTACACAATTTGTTTATTTATTATATCCGGTCCATTGATTCAGTACCAAGAAACAAGCTCTTCGAAAACCTAGTAAAATTGATACCATATAAGCACCAGCATAATTGATACAACTAACTCTATCTAACACCAAGGACAAAGTCAAGATAAACAACAAAATGAGTGACGAATTCTCAATGGAATATGGAGCTAAACAAGGAGACCCTCTGTCTGCAACATTATTCAGTATTACCTTAGATGTAATATTAAAGTCCATAGATATTAAAGGAAATATAACAACCCGATTAAAACAATGTGTTGCCTATGCAGACGATATTTTACTGACTACACGGACCAGAAAAGCATTAGAAGACGATTTTAAACTCCTGAAGGAAGAATCATTATCATTTGGATTACAGATACATCAAAGAAAAATCAAATACATGAAATGTAAAACTGGTGAAACTATCTCACAAGAAGAAACATCTGACAATGAAAAGTACCTATCAGTCAGTTCCTTTAAACAATTATAATCAATTTTAAATCAAAGTAATTCCATCGAAGAAGAGATTTCCGAGAGAATTGCAGCTGGTAATAGAGCTTACTATGCTAATACGGAGTCCGTATTGGTGCGAGACCGAAAGAGATGGAAAGCTGTCGTGGAACAGGTCATAAACATCAAGAAAGATGTTGTAGAGCCTATTAAGAAGAAGTTATATTTGTCATTTTTCGCCGAGAGTTGTAAGATTTTCTACATCAATTTCCCTCAACTAGTGTTTGTGCAATTAACTCTAAATAATTTTCTACTCTACTCATCCATACAGAACAATTTTTTTCCTTCTTCTTAAGTACAGTACTTTAATTGAGTCATGCTATTCTGACCAGGAATAATCTCTCATAACGATTAGCTGGGAAGCTAGTGATATGTTAGTTGCTCCACGGACCCATTCGCGCTTCATCCGTCGGACATCCCTGAATGACAGTGACAATACGAAAGGATTTTTCAATTCTAGTATCCTTGAAATGTTTACTTCTTTTATTAGAGTACGAAAAATATCTATAGTTTTCAAAATAATACTCGGAATAATCTATAGTTCGATAATAATTTGTACATGTAAAATAATTTTTTTTGTGTTAAATTACAAACATGTTGATATTCTATTAGTATTATAACTCGTAGATAACTTTTTATCTTATCTAGGAATTTTTACTGAAATTTTTGAATCTGCCTCTGCCTTAGGGCATTGATAGGATGGTCCCTTGCTTGCTTCCGGGAGAATAAATTAGTTTATTGTCCTCCACGTGGTCATACGCAGTTTGTACTGCTTTTTTGACAATAAAATTTATTTATTTATCAAGAAAATATTTTTCATTTGTGGGTCTAAAGTAGATTATAACTTTTCCACTGTGATTTCAAAACCTATTTTGGAAACATGTGAAGTGCAACTCTAACGACTGTAGTTGTTTTATCATACAGAAAAATTTATCCCGAAAAAAGTTCTGACCCGCAACTGAGACCGAAACGTAGAGTTATTTGTGTCTTTTCTAAATAAAGTGCCTGTTCAATGAATTGGGTCGATTTATTTACAATTATAAACTGAACAATTATAGCAAAAATACGCTTAATTCGCTGTTAATTATGAATAAATAAATTAATGAATTTAACTGTGAAAAAGCATATGCAAACTGTGTATGACCACATGGGGACAAAAAATCAATTTTTCTCTTCGGAAGCAAGCGAGGGAGCATCCTATCAATACCGATCATAGACCCAATAGTAGAGGCGGACTTAATATTTTCAATATAAGTTATTTAACAAATTTGTGTTGTTATCCATTTATTATTTCCAAAATAAATCTTGGGAGTCTAATGCGGTAAAAATTCGAGATTAATAATTACAAAACTAGTAATGACATTCTGGCCAATATATAAATCCGCCTCTACCAGAAGGAAACCCAAGAAAAACCCGGGCCAGGGTGGAATATGCAGCATTCCCTTCCCCATTATTATAATGACGTCATCTGTGAGGGGGTTAGAACGGGTTTCCTGTGCGTTATTTTGAATCTGCATGTAATTATTGACATAGATGTGGTGAAGTTGGTATTGTCATCGATATGGTTTGGTTATGCGCATGGATATATGATTCACCAAATGAAACGAGGCATGATACATAACTGTACAAATATTCACACCTTATAACGTTCCGAATCTAAATTGTTTTGGCACAAGGACCCGAGTTTATGAAATGTGCAAGGTTTTTAGAAAATTATCATCGTTTTATTCGAAGTCAATCAACAAGTACTATAGTTTTTGGAGAGTCGATCCAAAATAGTACCGGATTCCGAGCCGGCCGAAGAATAGAGTCGACCATACGTAGCCACATATTAGACGCAGGGATTGTGTCTACAGAGGAGAGGCATGCGTCCACACTTCATTGGTTTCGCTACTTATAGTTTGGCATTTACCGTCACACAAAAGGGGACATCTTATTTCATGGGTTGCAATAGGTTAACAGCATGTTGTCATAAAAGAATCAATAATATTAACCGAAGAAAATTTCTCGCAGTAAGTTCATGCTTTGGAATGGATATTGCAAGTTCTCTGGGTGCCTATAATACGGCCTGACTAAATCATGGTGGTCTCCAAAGGTCACGACTTCATACTTTCTCTAGATAAAAGCCTTCTCCTGAAAAGGCAATCAAAGATAACTGAAGAATTACTTTTTGACCTACGTTTAAAGTCAGTGGACTATTAGATACTGCTCCTAAAAGAGATACCTTCTATCACAACGAACGCGAATGAGTTTGATAATATTGAAGTTTTATTGTTTTGCTCTTGTGTTTTACTATAAACTTATTCACCCATGTGCCTCTGAAAATAAAGTTTGATATATTATCTGGGATATGAATGTCTCATATTTGAAATCAGTATGCATTTTGAAATTAAATAGGGGTTTTAAATTGTGCAGTTAATTATAGATAATTCGTACTATGTTTATCATTAAAAGATTCTCGATGGATATTTCTTTACTGTATTCTTTGGAGACTAGAAAATATTTGTGTTTCATACCTAAAATAGTCAACAAAAATGTTCTTCGAAATTTCCCTGAATTTTAAGGTGTTTTTCGTAATAACAGTTTATGAAGTTGAGAAGAGAGTATACATTTCATGTATTGTACATATTGCCTTTCTCATGTTCGAGATACCACTTTGAGTTCAGACATCTTTGAAAGGTCTCAAACACTGAAATATCCTAAATTTCTCAAATACCCAGTACACGGAAAAATTTTCGAACACAAGATAGTGACCGAAAATTCCGCTGTGTACTCCCTTGTACTGTCAAAGTAAATTATAGGATTTCAACAGTTGATCTATGAGTCTGGTCATCCGCCTGCCCTCATCTGTCAATCCGTCCGTCCGTACACGTAATTTTTCCTTTAAATCAAACATTTATGTGCATTTATTGCATTACATCAGCATATTTATATTTCTGTAAATGCACATAAAATTGAATTTATAGGAAAAATTCGATTAAAAAATTACTTTCATTTTTGCACATCTACATTTATTTTTACATTCATTCTAGCGTTTGAAGCGACTCCGCCAACGGAGTAAGTCATTGAGTGACGTCATGCACTACATTGCAAGTACATTGAGCAATCTGGTTTATTCCAAAACTAAACAATGTGATAAGAAAGAACTTAAAAACTCCTTTATTTATTCAGTGCCTTGCCAACATTGTGATAGGTCAAAACATCCTAATGCCTTAAGAAACGAGTAGCTCAACATAACAGTGAAATAAAAAACAACAACAATGGAAAATATTCTTCGGCAATACATAACCTGGAACATGGTCATACTCGTAAATTCAATTTTAATGGTACTAATTTCAGATAAAGGAAATTATAAGAAAAGAATCATCGAGGAGATGATTTACATCGTTAAAGACGTAATTTCAAAACTGATACTGACAATGTTTTCGGAAGATATGACAATATCATCAGGAAATCTACTAATAGAGTAGTAGTACGTATGATTTAACATTGTACAAATTCCTCTTTGTAATTGAATAATTGTTAAATGCCTTATTTACTAATACTGATTAATTCTTAATATATGCTTTTCCTGTGATATTTGCATGGATTGTTGTACCATTTTATTGTTTATTATGTATTCTGGTTTAGTGATGAATCTTTGTTTTTATTTTTATTTTTTGTTTGTTCTGAAATTCATGCATAACCTACACTGTGTACTGCCAACTTATGTATTAAGAACTGTATGAACCAGGCGTTGCGCGGTAGCATGAATTGATCGTACATCTTTTGCGTTTTTATTTTCTAATAGTTGTTTTTTCAAATAATTCTTTTTGTTCAACTTCAGTCGGAGTACTGTCCATATTCCAAATGCAAACCAAACTCTTCTATTCTGAGTCTTCTTCACCTCACCCCGAGTTAGGTTTCGGAAAGGTGAGTTGACTGAAATTAAGACTCTGAATGTGGCATCATCGCCAAAGACTTACACCTACACAGTACTTCTATTGTTGGACATACAAATTCAGCGCCTATTATTTATGACGATGACACATTATTGCATTTAACTACAACGTTTTGAACTAGATAGTTCTACAGAGTGCATTATTTCTGTTCTACTCTACATGGGCTTAAATACAACCGAGAGTCGCCCCCATCTTGGGATGCCATCAGGGATATGATTATTCATATGACAATCCCCGAAAACTATGGATTCGAGACCAATATCGGTTGTTTTTCATTTTCCATTATATTTTCACGACTCGCCCTGCTCACCTCACCTTAAATTGTACCGTACCCGTGTGGTCAGAACTGAAGTCTAATTTAATTGGTAGTATATTTATTCAACTCAAAAACTCTGAAAACCATAAATCCGACGCAAATCGATCCTTTGCAATTATTTTGTCCTGTCACTCCTTTTCTCGCCCCCGTTTAAGGTCGCAAGGGAAGTCTAAATACCATGGGTACTAAATTTAGACTTAAACGATATCAGAAGTGCCAATACCTTAGTGACACCGAAAACATTGGATTCGTCACTGATATAAGCAATTTACGATAATTTTGTCATTTCCTTCCCGAGGGGTATATGAGGGTGTTCGTGGACGTATGTGCCATCGTGTGTGTGTTTGTATGATTTTGAGTTTCGGGACCGCTGAAACACCTAATAACATAAAAAGGATATGTTATTAGGTGTTTCAGCGGTCCCGAAACTCAAAATCATACA
>NNCF01125866.1:204903-232552 GCA_002313205.1 Laupala kohalensis | reverse complement strand
GAGACAGATATATGTGTGTGTGTGTGTGTGTGTGTGTGTGCGTGTGCGTGTGCGTGTGCGTGTGTTTCGTATTTAGTATTAAACACAACAGGACATCAGTACAGAGTGCATATTTTGTAACGTCCTTTCTCTTTCCCGAGGGAAACCAGAGAAGCCGATTTTAGAATTTTAATTCTAAAATTAAATTCTATGTAAAATAGTTTATCGCACCTAATTCTGTACTCTTTGAGTTTGCGAAAAATAACAAGATTTTAAAAAGTTTCGATAGGTGCAGTAATAATATAATGCTGAAAATTGTAGATTACCTTCCGAATCCTACGTGTTTGTCTTTGGAAAGCGGTCCCATATCTATGGCAAGCATGCGCACATGTATGCTTCATCGAGCTCTTGCATTCTTTTTGATTCGGGAGCATACTTTCCTTTCCGATCAAACATATCCTTTTGAGGTTTTTGTCTTTTTGTTGGAACTGTTCATCATCACTGGTCTCTTCACTCCTCTTCCTCTTCGATGTTCCTGTTATACCAAATAATTGGATGTGCGCGTTTCGTGTGGTCACTTAAATTTGTTGTTTTTCCACAACGCATATTCTTTACTACCAATTTGACAATTAGCGAACTTTTTTCAGTCTACCTGGGGGCGGCATGTATTGAAATAATAAATATTGAAACTGGAGTTAATAGTTATGATTTAGAAACAATATTTTACGAATAATCTATAGTTCATAATAATTCGTACTTGTGTGATAACTTTTTTGTCTTGTATTAAGAACAAATTTGTTGGTAATCTGTTAATATTACTGCACTATCCAACTACTTTTATTCTTGTCTTAGGAGTGACCTGAAATGTTTAATTCGCCTCTACCTCATGGTCCTTGATCGGAATTGATGAGATGGTCCCGTGCTTGCTTCCGGAGAGTAAATTAGTTTACTATCCCCCATGAAGTCATACGCAGCTTGTGACTTTTTGTCAATAAGTTTTAATTATATAATGTCTGTAGAATGTATATTCGTTGAAATCAGCTACCTGACCATGAACGTATGACAACTCAAATTTAACTAACAAAAACTTGAAGTAAAGCAAATTATGAAACAAAAAGTACATAATTAAAATATAAGATTGCCTTGCTTCCCCTGTCCAGAGGCTTATCTTAGTAATGGTAGTTACGTATGACGGGAGAAGAGGGAATATTTTCAAAATGAGCTTGAAAACGTGCGATGAAACAACGATTCTGACTCTTTTTGTCCCTTAGTTACGTTATTTTATTTATTTATTTCATTTTTTATGAAATTCAGACCATTAGGCCTGCTGTATTACCTAACCACATGTTTGGGACGAGGGAATTGGTAAGGAGAGATGTGCTACCGGAGTAAGGTAAGGGGGATGTACACGGGGCTGCTGAATACCGCATAGTAACGCCGCACAGTGTATTGAAATGAAACCTGGTCAAAAGAATTTTAGCTGTTGACGAGCCCTAAAGCCCAAAAAAAAAAAAAAAAAAAATTATCCTGTGAATTTAATGGATTCTGGCGAATCATTGTTTATATGTACATAAACAAACGTCATGTTAAGTTAAATGTATTTTTGATTCGACGGGTTATATATCAAATCTATATAAACAATTAAAAATAATCTGTATTTCTTATATAATTAAAAATAATTTTCTCGTAATTTATTGGATTCACCAAATTTACTAGATAAAATACTTTTGGCCGGATTTCACCTCCATTATTCCACTGTGCGGAGACACGAAGAGGTGGTGAAAAGCGTCTTTCGCTAGCCCCGTATACACGCCCCTTATCGTACCGACATTGTCCTAGAGTTGGTGAGGAAAACTCAGCTGGAAATCTCTCACAGTTTGGCTGAGCGGATCATCGAACTCGTGCCATTCCGCCACCGTTGGGCTACCGCTGTAGGCTACAGCACAATCTGTAAATATATATGTTTACCAACCTTGGATGCAACCTTGAATTGTCTCTTGAGGTATAGTTACGAAAAAAATTTCCACACTTCGGATATAGTGTCGAGAAAAATTATATGGACGGTATTGAGAATACAAAATCACAAAATTACGTACGCATGAAATAGTTGAAATGTATCGGAAGAATCACCCAAATTTTTTAAATTATCGTAAGTATTCGTTCTTTCCTTACAATACCGACAGCTGTGGTCCAGAGGTAGCGTCTTTGGGTTCAAACTCTGCTCAGCGAAACTCACCTACTCCAGACAAATGTTGGTTCGGTACCGTAATTTCCTCAGCAACCCAACATCTCTCCTTCCCAATTCCATATCCTAAGTTTGGATCAAGTCTAAAAGCGGGACTAATGACAGTAAATACAATAAAAATAAAATAGGATATATTTTTAATATCCTTGTTCTACTCGGTTTCCTTTTTTGTATTTAAGAAATATGTTCAAAATTGGTTAAATAATAATGAATTTGAAGTATGAGAAGAATTACTTTGGTATACATGTTCATTAGAAGAATAGATATGCCATTGTGAAGAAAGTGACATCCTACTTGTGGATATTATGAAAACGGGTGAGGTTTATTTGGAGAGACTAAAAAGTGCGTAATGACAAGATAAAATTGTAACTGATTTTCCAACAGGAGCTACTTCTTAAGTGCAATTTTTGAGAACATTTTTCTTCATCTGTTGAACGAACATAATTATTTTCTGAATACCAAATGACTTAGGAAATGACATTGCTGTCTTGTTTAAATTTTATGACTAATTTAACTGGCAAAAATTCCATCAACGGACAATTATATTTAGATTCTACTTTGAAAATAAGTTTTATTTTCCTTTGGAAATACGGGGATGACAAAGTGACGAGCTAGAGGACAAGTTAAATCAAAATAAAATTAAAATTTTAAAATATTTTTTTCGTTTTTAATTCTTTTTTCTTTCTTGCCCAATAAAAAAAAGGAAAGTGCGAGTAGAATATCGCACCAATTCAATACATATAGAAACAATCTATGAGTAAAAGAAATTCTCTTTTAAAAGAAACCGAGAATGCAATATTTAATCTAGTCTCGAGTTCTCGCCTGCAGGTTGATCGTGTCACAAGCTACAATTAACGGTGGGAATAAGTGCCGCGAGCGGAATGGTAGGAGGAAGGACTGAATAAATGGAATCAGTGGAAGAGAAGCGAATCACAGGTGGCCAATTAAACAGATATCGCGCAACGTAATTAAGCGAGTTATTTGTTGACCTTTCGATGGAATTTTATTTTATTAGAGTGTCATAATCTATGAGATTGCAACGGACGGGGATACACCTGACGATGTTTCAGTAATTGGCGTTTGTTTAATTTGTTGCTCTATAATGCCTTAGCGACTCACAGAATACCCGTTTTGTTACTGGATGTATTAAAGAACGAAACACTTTCTGCATAACAGTGTTCGACCTTACCACTTCGTATGCGCGTAGAGAAAACTGCGAAAAATGCTCCCGTTAACGATTTTCGATTATAACACGAAAACCACGCACTTGTAGAACAAAGTATCTCTATACAGAAATAAAGTAACTTAAATTTCCTACAAACTATGATACCTATCGGTTTTTTGTCAGACGAATGGAATGGAAGCAAGAGCGCGTTAAATATTGATGAAATTCCATAATCAATCAAAACAATAAGTATGTCTCTAATTGACTAAAGTATCGGGTAGAGGTTCACTGAGAAATTCGAAATTCGCATTTGAAAGGTACAATGAAGCGAAATATGGCTTTGTAATTTTTTTCTTAACTCGCAAACTATAAAAAGTAATATGTAACTAAGCAGCATTAAAATAATTGTGTAGACTGTAAAATTTNATATATATATATATATATATATATATATATATATATATATATATATATATATATATATATATATATATATTCTTTGTAAACAAATTTTTAACTTTCATGATATTATTTCAATATGTTACTTTTCCTTGTAAACTTTGTAAGTCATCACCCTTAGCTTAAAAAGTTCAGCTTCATCGGATGATCGTTTAGACGAATTTTATGGTTTTAAACACAAAAACTAATTGTTGATTTGCTATGAGTTGATATGTCAGCTTTTTCTCGCGTGAACAGACTACACTGCTGAAGCCCCAACTCAAATTGACTTTATATACTTATATGTTTTCATATAATGTAAGACATATGTAAAGAAATATTTCAATATGACAAGAATTAATAAATTTGTATAGCTCCTTTCGGAGGTCTAAAGCTAAAGGAAATGCTTAAGTAGATTGGACACGAAGTCAAGTAGATTGGAAATGCTTAAGTAGATTGGAAATGCTTAAGTAGATTGGAAATGCTTAAGTAGATTGGAAATGCTTAAGTAGATTGTGAGCTGAGAGTCACAATCGCTATGACGCAAGCTCGTCGACAGAAAAGGGAAATGAAGCTCAGTTGTGTTTTATCAATTTTGTTTATTAATTTAACTATGAAATCCGCTTAAAGGATAGTCTGACGATGCCTACTGTATTTTGAACGGATGTTTCAGCGAAAGATAAAGTTAACGATGGTTCACAAGTCCACAAGATAAAATAACATATTGAAATGAAATCATCAAATTTGACGAATGTATGTATAAAGAACGTATCTTCGGGCGTTCAAGCAAGAGTCACTTAGTCCAGAATCACAGTTTTCAGATAAAGCTAATTTAAACTTTTGAATGGTCATGAAAAATAATATTTATTTTACAGAGTGTGAATCCACAAAATATGTCGATAACTTGATAGTATATCGATAACTTGATAGTATATCGACAACTTGATAGTATATCGATAACTTGATAGTATATCGATAACTTGATAGTATATCGACAACTTGATAGTATATCGACAACTTGATAGTATATCGATAACTTGATAGTATATCGATAACTTGATGGAATAATTCATTGGAAGTTTTAAGAGATTGCAGTAATTCGTTGGATTCTTTGGTTGACTTAGTGATTTTTGCTTGACTAAATGTAAACTGCTTATATGATTTATTTTGCATCCATCATAACAATAAATTTTCCTTGATTAAAGACAAATTTATTTTATTACAACAGAAAAATTAATTATTAACTATAATTTATATAATAATTTACCTTATTACATTGAATTAACTATTTACAATCTAAACTAAATTTATTTTTACACAAAACTAATTTCATTAATTGGGGATCACTTTCCTTGATTGGCTACAGATTTAAAGCCTTATAGTTTTTAACTTTGGCAGGAGTTTATACCAATCGAGACTCTCGTGGCATCACTCCCTTTTCACATAACTTAATCAGGTCAGTACATTCTGATCAAAGATTGGCACGGGTGTTAACATGTTTGCGAGGGTGGATCTTAAAAAGTCAGCTTTTGAAATTTTGACGGGGTATCCTCCAAATAATTCCATGAGAACTTCACACATATTCACATAATAAAATATATTACAAGGATCGCTACCAAATTCTCAGTAAAGACACCTAAGATGGTTTTTCACGACAATTGTCGACGAAGTCGAAAAAAAATCCACTAAAATCGCTTACACAGTCTAAACGGTTAGAGATTGGTGACAATTATGACTGGCAATATTGTTCGCAGTCCTAAAGCCTCAATTTAAAAAATATATTGATCGCCTCAAAGAGCTCTACAAAAACATCGCGACATCATATACAAAGGTTACCACAAATTTTCGAAAAAATTATATTAAAAATAAAAGTAATTAAATGCTTAAAATTTAGAGAGTATTTTAAGAAGGAAAGAATCAATCATAATCAAATTTAATGCTTCCTCTATTTTGTTCATTCAACAAAGATAAAACTCGTTAAATTTGGATAAATAGTTTAAAATTTACAAACGTTTTAAAGAAAGCGTGAAGGCGCGCTGCCCCTGTTGTATCTTGCCTCGGAAGCGAAAATTCTACCTGCGTTGCTCCCAGCGATTGGGTTCGCTCTACTTGAGATACTGAGATGCATTGAGACACTTCCGACGTTATGTCAAAGTTGGGCCACTATTGGGGTTAGGGAGGGGGGAACAGCCCTTGAGCCCCCATGGGAGGAGAAGGAAGGGTAGGTCATGTAAAAATGAAATAAATCGAAAAGGACGAAAAAAATCTCTGAAATAAAATCCATAGGCCCTTCAGATAAACAGTGACATGATTCCGCGTATACATTCAGCACATATGGGCGTTAAATATTCCTAACTCTCTTAAGGGAGAAGTTTTGTGCTAGACTAATTGGGAATATTTCGATTAATTTGTTTATCTCATGGGCAACTTTACGTTCCTTGCTCAAGGGTGGTTTTATCCAAGAATTCATTTATTCTTGCTGCTGAAGGTGAAAGTAAAAAGGGTGTATACAATAAAGTTTTGTATAAAATTTGTAATATAATGAATTTGTAAAGTTAGAATGCTGTACCTTTGTTTTAAAAAGTAGTAAGTAAAATTGTTTAGATCTTATATTATAGATATATTTTTCTGAGTAAAATAAGATTGGTCTAATAAGTACAAAAAATCCCGAGGAACACCGATTAATCAGCTTGTACTATATAAAATATAAATACTATATAACAAGAAAAAGTCACAAGGTGTACATCACCCATTTTTTCATTTTTTGTTATTTTAAAGATTTCAAAAAAATATTCGAGGCGTATTTTTTCTTTCGTGCTAATTCGACCGTATATGGATAAAAACCACGCCTAAAGTTTACCCTGAAAAACATAATTTTGCTGTTTTCTCGAAAAGTATTCAATATAACTTAATCAGACCAATGTTATATTTTTACATTTTATTGGACCTTTAAAATCATATATTTTTCTGCGAAGGGTTGCAACCCCTATTTTTTAAAAAGGTAAAACCATCTTTTAAAAAATGCAATTAAACTAATAAATTTAAAACTTTTTCCAATTTAAAGATGAAATGAAATTAACGCTGAGATGTTTTAGCATTTTTGAGAAAATTGCATTTTTGTGGTTAAAACTATCCTTGAATTACAACCCCCAAATTAATGGGCTCTTTTTCAATTAAAATTTACCGCTTAAATTATACATAGTATTTATGTTTTCGAGATTTCCTAATTATGTGTATAATATTTAATTGTAGATATTTGAAACGATAATAACATGATTAAATCTGGCATCTTAATGTTTGAAAATCATTTAAAATTTTATATGATTCACAACATAAAAGCTTTTATGGTAACTGATTACGAATTTTTAATAATATTTTTAGAAAGTAAATTTTGAAATTTGTTAGGAAAAAAATCATCAGTTAAGTTTTATTAAATATTATTCTGGATTTTCTATATAATATTTTTAATATCAAGAACGGTTGTAAGTAAATAAAAAATAAAAGAAAATGAGCCCAAAAATAACTTATTTTTAAAATATAAAATTTTTATAATAAAATATTTTTAAAGCAGAATAATTTATTGAAATTTTCATACAAATTATGATTACATGATAATTATCTTCTATTAATATTATTTTACATATTTAGAACAATGTTCAAGCGCAAAGAATTTTTACACCAGGAACATCTTATAACTGCAATATTTGTGCATTCTGGTACTTCACATCTAATGCTGTAACCTTCTCCAAAACTATATGTTACTCGATTGTGAAAATCATCTGGTCTTGTTGACATTACATTGGTAATCAGCAACCTCAAAAACATAAATACCACATATATTTTCAAATTTTTTTTTTTTAAGAAAAAGGACCTTGATGAGGTTGATTTATGGGTGGTTTCACCCTTATATTGCAATTTTCCCAAGAATCCTGAAATACGTCAACTTTAATATACTTTTATCTTTAAATTAGTATAAAAATTTAAATTTATCGTCTTTACAAGAGAATTTGTGTCAGTAAAATGTTATTGTAAAAAACTTACCTTTTTAAAAAATAGGGGTTGCAATACTTAGCAGAAAAAATTATATAATTTTAAAGGTCTAATAAAATGTAAAAATATGACGTTAGTTGAGTTGTAAAAATATGACGTTAGTTGAGTTGAGTTTTTATCTTTAAACTCAGTATCACCTCTTTGCGGGGAGGGGTGATAATAAGTTTAAAGATAAAAATTATTGAAAACTAATTTTAAAATATACAAAAACGAAAATTGTATCGGATCCATAGCATTGGGACATGAGATTTTCAAACTACCAATACCGTCAAATCAAGTTGAGATCACGTAAGGGTACTGTATTCTTAGGGCTGGGGGTGTGAAGCTCTAGATATAAAAAGTTCGCTATTAGGGTCAGGTCCGTGGGTTTTATGTTTTTTGAGATGAATAACAGTATTTTAAAAACGCTGCGTATTCTTCAGACCACACGAGGTGCACGACACCCCTAGAGACGAGGGTTGGAAAGAGCGTGACAGGAAAAGTTATCGAAAATGTCCGATAAGATATAAGGAAAATTCATCCCAAAGGGTGAGAAACGGAAAATTAGTGTTTTCTAAAAACTTTTTCACAATCACATCAGAGAAAATAAGGAACAGAGTATACACACAAATTCTATTAAAACTCCTATCATTGATTAATAAAATTCTTACTGGGTATCAATGGGAATGTGAGAAAGGATAATGTTGCAGACACATTAAAAATTCACGAGAGCAAAGCCACGGGGACTCAGCTTGTCCCATATAATATAAAGCCCTACGTAACTCACTCATTTATACATCAGAATTATATGATACTTCTACTAGTCGTAGACAACGAGAAATTTTCAAAAAAAAAAATTTTTTTAAGTATATTTTTCGGCGTATGAAGATTACGCCAAGCAACCATTAGCTTTTAGATTGTGCCAAAACCATCTCGATTACATGAATACAATAGTATGGTGTCGAACATCAGGATAATCGTATTAGAATTTATTGTGAATAGTGCTTGTTATTTAAGGTTTTATGAATGTGTAGAATTATGTGCTTTATTTTTTTAATCATTTATATAATAAACATCATAGTGCAACATGGGTTTCAAGTGCAGGGAAATGAATTTACAAACATGAATATTAGTGCACTTATTTGAATCGGTGTCTAGAGTGTAACAATGAGAACTTACTTCGCCTTTTAGCGCAGTATGGTTTATTCGTTAAAATAGCTTTTATTAATTAATTAGTTGTGAGTTTTTGTGATAAGTTCAGGTGAGCATATATGTTTTATGTGCATTGCAATATTAATTAGTATTTTAATTGCTTAGTCAAACTATTTATTGAATACGCGAGGTACTTCGGAATGTTTTTTCCTTCATATCTTTGATGTTACTCGTTAAGAATTTTTTTATCATATTGAGCTAAGATTTAAATCAGTATTTACGATCTTTCAAATGGAAAAAACGAAGATCATTATAAATTAGTTAGTTTTTAACTCGTTGTATCTTTCAATAAGTCGTGGTTAAGTGACAAAACGTGTATGCAGTTGGCCGTGAGAATTTGTATCGTTGATTCATTTCGAATGTTTATGTTCTTAAAGAATTAAATTTTAGGCAAATAGCGATTTTTACAATGTAAGGGAAGGTTAAATTAATTTTTTATTTCACAACAATTTTTTTGTTATATTTTAAACGCTTCACTGATTTTTCTCAAGAAATACATATTTCTGACTTTCTTAACATATCTCGCTTTCGAAATTTACAATATTGAGACGAAATTTATTAAAAAAATTACCTTCGTTCTTTGATTTATTTACTCTTTGATTTGATCTAATCATTTATTTATTTAATCGTTGATCACCAATCTTCGATTTATTTAAAGAACTGATCCTCAAAAGAAACCTAATCCAATATTCTGAAATTTATATTCTAATCTTTGCTAGGGACAATAACTGAGAAATTCTTTAGAAAATTTCTATCTTGACCCTTAATTTGTAATATATTACTAAAGAGTTTATTTGTGACATATTACTAATGATTTTAAAGTTCCATGAAAAATATTTAGAATTGTAGCGAAGAGGAGAAAGAAAGATTATATTCAGTGTAGAGGTAACTATTGATTATGTCTGAAAACTATTAAGATATGGCTGTTAGAAGGGATTCAACTTCAAACATTATATTACAAGGGAGTTATTTAGTCATCCTAGCACCACAATTTACATAAGGGCTCAACAATAAAGAATTTTCTAAAAATCATGCAAGGTGTATTTGGAGGAATGTTTTGCAGCTACTTTGGTAAAACACTTTTTTTTATTTTTCTCATGAAAATAATTATTCAACTCTTAATCTTAATCGAGTGTATAAACTGAATAATATGCTAGACCCTTAAACTACGCATATAATAAATTACAAGGTGACACAGAAAAACGGGAACTTTTGGCAAACAAATAAAAATAGAATATATGCAACAACAATTTTTTTATTGACATTAATTGAACCACTACAACATGCCTTTTAAGAAACAACAATCCAAATTATCAATTTTTGAAAATTAAGTCCTGCAGATGGCGTCCTTGTCTACGTATACATTCTTCTAATCTGTTGTTCAGGTTCCCCATTGATCGCTGCAATATCAGCTGGGATACCACGAATTTTGTCTTCAATTCTTTGTTTCAATCTATCTGGTGTCCTTGGCCGAGTCGTGTAGACCCGACTCTTGAGGTCAACCCATAAGAAAAAATCACAAACGGATAAATCCTGTGATCTTGGGGTTCAAGGAATGTCACCGAATCTTGAGATGACACGATTACCAAACAATTCTCGCACAGCTGCAATTGATTGCTTTGCAGTGTGCGATGTCGCACCATCCTGCTGAAACCATGTTTCGTGAAGTTGTGCGAAATTGTTCAATGCAGGTGCAATAAAATTTTGCAACATATCAACACATCGATACGAAGTGACAGTCACTGTGATCCATCTTCATTTTCGAAAAAGTAAGGTCCGATGACCCCGTGTGATGAAACTGCACACCATACACCTTGCTAGCGTGTAAAGGGCGTTCATGAACTTCTTTAGGGTTGCTGTCTGCCCAGTAACGATAGTTCTGCTTGTTCACATAACCCGTAAGATGGAAATGGGCCTCATCTGACATTCACAGCTTGTCCAGAAATTCATTGTCCTTGTTTATGTTTGTCAATATTTGTTGACAATTGTAATCGTAACTGGTGATCGTTCTCCTTCAGCTGTTGCACAATTTGCAGCTTGTACGGATGAAAATTTAAATCAAAACGGAGAATTCGGCGAACACTATCTCGGGACACACTCACCGCAGCTGCTTGCTTACGAACTGAACGCCGTGGGCTCTGTAAGTCTGAAACGCGTACAGTTTCGATATTCCGTAGAGTACGAACACTTCTCGGTCGTTCGGTCGGTTTCTTTTTCAGAGCAGATCCAGTCTCTTCAAAGTTTTGAACCCAAGTTTTTATCACGTGTTTTGAAGGAACGCAACCATGACGTCCTAATTTGAAAAAGCGATGGAACTCCCTCTGCGCACCTTCCAAACTATCGTCGGTTTTGTAAATCATTTTTATCGCGAAAGCACGCTGTCTACCGTTCCACTCCTCCATTATTACGGAATGGCGTGATTGTTTACAGCTCACAGTCCCTCTTCCGTAGTGCTGCCAACTGTACATGGCTGCCACTACGCACCTCAAAAGTTCCCGTTTTTCTGTGTCACCTTGTATAAAATCTCTACATGATGGAATATACCGAAATCTAACACACATTATTCACAATTTATTGAATCCGCTTACCGTTTTAATATTTGATGAGAATAGTTTTCCAGTGTTTTTTTTTTGTTTTTTGGATTTCCATAGAAGTCAATGTCCTCTTATCTATATTTTAGAAGAACATTTTTCGAGAGAACATAGATGATATTGGAAAGGAAAAGATAAACTACACTCCTAAGAGAAGATATACGCAAAAAGATGTGTGAAGAAAGATAGTTTATCTTTATTATTCAAAGTAAACGAATATTCTTGCAAAATTTGCAGCACAAGGAAAATATGTGTGTCATGGGAAGAACTGTGAAAGCACCAATCTCCGAAATCTGTGTCCATTGAAAGGAAAAATATGGAACAATATGATACGTTAATGAATCCAGGCGTCTCCCTCCTGGTTTCTCCTGGTTTAATATAACAATCATAATAAAGTGAAGTGACTATATACAGCTCATATTGACCAGAACTTTTATTAGCTGTCGGTTAGATGACTATAGGTGAAGGTGAAGCGTTAAAAAATGTACTTATCACAATTTTTGATTGTATATTGAATATAATAATAATAATAATAAATCTACTGTAAAATGTCCTTTACAAACTTCCTATGAACACGGTCTCTACATCATTTAAGCCGTGAATGAAGGGACCATAATAATAATAGTAATAATAATAATAATAATAATAATAATAATAATAATAATAACAATGACAATCAATTTACTGTAAAACATCAGTTACAAACTTCCTATGAACACGTAGAAGGCAATTTACAGTACGGAAGTAAGCACGGGACCATCCCAACAATGCCGATCCATGGTCTTAAGGCATTGGTGGATTTGTCATTTCTACAACCCAAGGCATGTGCCTCCCCTCTGCCGTAAAGTAAGAACAAAACATTTATATACCAAATGCACGGAATTGCTTTTATGTGAACTGAACGATAAAGTGCCTCAGACACATTTATTTCTTATCCTTAATCTTCGTAAATATTCTCTTTAATTGTTACATTTTATGAGAGTCAACCCTAATGTCCTGTCCGACACGTCCCGTCCAAAACAGTTTTATTAATCAAGTTACTTTTCGTTAACCAAAAATATGTACACAATATACAATTCTGATGAAAAAAAAAGGTTAAGTATGCTATGTATTCTTTTAAATTAACAGTAAAATATGTGAAGTTCAGTCAATTTCTAATCAATTGTTTTTTGTTTGTTTTTTTGGCTAGTCTGCTATTCCACTTCAAAGCAATACGAAAGCAAAGAATCTCCCTGAAGCTAAAATACCGAGTTAAGGAGTTACACTGATATGGTTCCTGTTACACAATCTACACAACAACATATAAATACCTGTTTAATTCGACCAATCGTCCCCTCAGAAACAATAATTGTTCTTTGAATGTGACGTTCGTTCCTTATAGTATTCATTACTACCGAGTTAAATTTTTAAAATATTTTTTATAGTACTTAATTTCTTTTAATTATGTAATAGCAATTACTTTTACGTTAAGGGTATAGGAGGAGCAATGACAAATGTGTTTGTATTGAGCATGTACGTATGAGTGTGGAGGTCTTGTGCCCCAGCTTCTGCCCCCTCTCCATCCTTGCCGATGGTCGCCGCCACCGTCGTCGTTGCCGCCGCCTCCGACCCCGCTGCCCACCGAGATTCCGTCGCCGTAACGCGGGCTCGCCGCGGGGAAAGCGCGAGGTATAAAGGCTGCGGATTGTGCCCGCCTGCCAGTTCTCTGCGGACCACCACGCCACGCAACATGAGGACTCACGTAAGTGTTAAGCAAAGAAGGGTAGAAGTGAAATTCTCATGTGGTGACCATTCGGAGCGGAGTGTTACGGCGGAGAATCCAGTGACGTGTGCTATAGCCTTAAGAGTTTCGAATATTTCCGCTAGTATACATTTTAATTACGTTATTCTAATCCAAAAATCATAAATATATATTTATATCTATCACATCGTAAATAGATGTTTATACAACTTCATTTTTCTCTTAATTAGTTTCGTTTCATTATTATTACTATTATTATTATTATTATTATTATTATTTAATTCGTTTCTGAAAATGTATTAAAGTATTTACCATGATATTTAAAACAATATTTTACAATGACAACCTATACAAACTCAAATTTTTTCAAAAGTTATTTAAAGCGGTATGCCGACAAGGAAATTTTATTGATACGATAAACAAATGTTAAAAGTTACAAATTAGTAAATGTCATTGTTCCGGTGAAAATCAAGTAATATTTTGTTTACGTTTGAAGTAAATGCTAAATATTCCACGTATTACCAATTATCTTCCTTCTTAATACTCATTTCATCCTTAGGGAGGTAACATTCCGCTTCAAAGTTTTACGAGTTTGACAGATGTGTAGAGAAAATTATATCCATAATTACTTTTTTAATAAAATTGAATAATGGAAAATTTTCATATTAATAGGTGAGAAAAAGTCATAATTTAATATATTTGTATGAATTAACAGAATATTTTAAATACATGGAGCTTTGATGTACGTCACGTCAAATTAAATACATACATTAAATATATGGAGCTTTGATTCGGATATATCAGGCCTTGAATTCGTCACACCATCAACTTTGATAGCTGTAAATTCTCCTGGATGAACTATGAATCACAAGTTTGTCAGTTTTTAGAGTTACCAGGTAGATGTTTATCAATACTAAGAACGTTTTGATATCCGTGTCTTTTCCATGTATAAATTGTAGTTCTGGTAAAATTTAAAGCATCAAAGGTGAGTGATGANATAAATTGTAGTTCTGGTAAAATTTAAAGCATCAAAGGTGAGTGATGATGATAATAATAATAAGAAGAAGAAGAAATACAACATCTATTTTAAGTGCAATAGTGGTTTCTTTCTCATTGACTTCCATGATTGGTAAGCCCGACGTGGTTTGAACTCGCACCCTTTATCTAACCTACCTCCATAAACTATTAAGGATGTATACCGTCCATTTGCAATTAAACGTTACACTAAATTTAGTTAGTTAATGTTCATATAAACAGTTTATGCACGTGGGTAACTAATAATTTCTCCCACGAACACAATATCCGGGGTATTACATTATCATTTCAAAATATTTCCTTCCCACAGACAGTGCTGGTTATATTTAACATTCATAAAGCGGATAAGTATTCGTAACAAAATTAAACACAATCTTCTAGAAGAACTTCACGATTCATACAAATAGGGTAGTGAAAATTAAGTAAAATTTGTGTTTCTTAAAGCATTACAGGAGTAACATGTCGTCGTTCATCAAGTGCAACCTCGTATCTCGATTTTAAGTTCTACGCACGTGGAACTTATGATGCAGAATAAAATCACATCTTTCTCGTGACACCTTATTAACAAAAAATCCATAATTTATTAAATTTTATCTTACAATAGAACCTTATTTAACACATTTATTTGAGTACGACTGCTTTGTTTATTTTTTTATTTATTTTTAATGAAAATGTTGATTTTTTAGATACGAGGTTTCACTAAATAATTGAGAATATTGGAAGAAGATTCACATATTGCAGTAGAATTTGATACAAAATTTAGGAGTGACCTTAATATTAACTTAACAATTTTTCCATCGAGTTCACAAAATAGTATTATTCTGAATTGCATAGAAGTTTTTAAGAAATTTAGGTATAGAAGGCAGAAAATTGCAAACAATTTTTAGAATCTCTGACTATTTTTCTAGAATCATTAGTATTCTAATTACTCCAAAACGTTTCCCACTTCCATAAAATTATAGAGGGTTTTTTTCTTATTTCTTCTCCACAATTCTTCGTTTCTTACAAAAAAAATCAAAGCAAAGGCTAGTATAATCCAAACACTCTTGAGAAAGGTTTCTAACGATAAAACTAGTTTATTTGAAGCACATTTTCAGTGTTTATAGGCTCGTAAATAATCCACAGAATAAAGATTAAAACTATTCAATTGAAATATATGGATATAGCTCTCATTCGTTGCTCGTTTAGAAAGCGTGACTCAGAGCAAAATAGTTTGAGATTGTGTTAATGATAAATGTATTAAATATTAATTTTTTTAAAAATTGTCCTCGTAAAGGAGGTGTGGGTACATTTATGTGATCAATTTCCCATTTTAAAGGAAAAGAGATGATACACATGAAACAAAATGTCTCGCAGTTAAAATAAATCTGTTTTCTTCTTCTTAAATTGGAAAAAGCAATAAAAGATCGTTTCTCAAAACGCGTTATAAATTTTAAATCGTTGTTATGCACGAGACCGGAAAAATATGGTCTACTCGATATTGTAAGCATTAAATCAATCAAATTCGTTTTCAGATATCAAGTACTATTACTATATTTGCTCATATAATAATTTGCGTCTATAGTAATACATTTATAGCAGAAAATCAATAAAAAAATGGTCACTAAGATCACAAGATTGACTTCTTAACAAAAGTTAAAATAGGAATATGTTTCATGCAGTCAAAATGGCTTTTGTTCACTGCACCAACAGGTGAGGTTCGGTCTCATACGTTTCTACTTATTAACGCAAATCTGTTTCGCTTTCTTTAAAAACAAACTTTTTTTAGCACGAATGTAAAACTTAATGTTCATAGTACGTTATAAAATACTTTTTAATAAAAAACAATTACACGACAATTGATGAGATTGTACAAAAAAAATGTTTCGCAGCCGATTAGAGCGCAAGGCAATTAGAGGACTCCACTCCCCACAAACGAGGGGAAAATTATTAAATAGAAAAAACAACTAGTTCACGAAGTGTATGAGGCGGGAACAATTCCGGTGGGTATTGAAACGTGATATAGACGGAAAGGAGGATGAAAGTGAAAGATATACGAAGAATTAATGAAATTCAAGAAGACGAAGGAAATGATGATTTGATACCAAGAACATCGTAATGACAACATTCTAAACGCGGTTTACGCACTATGAAAATGAANTAAATAAATAAATAAATAAATTTATTGTCAAAAAACAGTACAAACTGCGTATGACCACGTGGAGGGGAAAAAAACTAATTTACTCTCCGGAAGCAAGCAAGGGACCATCCCATCAATTCCGATCAAGGGCCCTAAGGCAGAGGCGGATATATGTTATATATTATTATTATTAGTATTGGGGTTTTAGGGCTCAGCAACAACTAGGTCATTACAGTCATTAGAGCCCACCAAGATTTTACGTGGAATTCTGGGACATTCTGTTTACGTATATTTATGAATATACCATATGATGAATTTATGAATTACCCCGCGTTGCCCAGATTTTTTCTTAATCTTGTTAAAGACAAGAAAAAATAAAATGTATCTACATTGAAAGATGAAAATACTTGTACTTCTTGGTTATTAAAAACATGTACAGAATTTTTCAAATTGATAATAATACAAATTTAATCATATGCTGTGAGGTGTAAATTCACGATATGCCGCCATAGCCAAAATTATCAACATTTTAACTAAAAAATAATCTATATTCTACTATCCAGGAATTTTTTGAACAATTAAAATTATCGATCCCTCTTCTAAAAAAACGTCTTAGCCTACATCTCAAGAAACTGCCAACACAATTAGTTGATGCATCAATTAAGGGTGTAAGCGGACGGTATCGTTCATTCGGTGGAATAACGTACCAACAAAAAAGGCGGGGGTAAAACTTCAGAAACGTAATATATCTGCAAAAATATCGACTATACAGTAAATGAAACCTTTCACTAATGCCCAATTATGCCTTTATTGTTTGTCCGACGTATTGTAATTTCAGAATTTTGCTTCTACTGTAAAGTAATGTTTCCTATTTTCTTCATTGTTCCAACCGATGAATGTAACCGACATAAATGTGCGTGGCAAGGGAACCACGACTCCTCGCTGTTATTATTCGTCCTTCCAAGCCAAAAGGTTAATATCGTCATTTTCATTTTCTTAACAGATAACGTTTGTCGTTACTTGGCCAAAACGCATATTATGTGATGCGTAGACATGTGTTATCATCCATAAATCCACCATCCTTTGTTCATTTTCTTCGGAGATTGCTGCTCGTGCGCAGGAGTCCCCCAATACTATCATGCAATACTTACTAAGCCTGACTGAAATCCATTACCACATGCGGGTGCCAGCTGTATGCCAGAGTTCCGGGTATCCCGAGCCAATTTGCTTCCTGCACGCAGGAGAGTGTGAAGGAAACGCAATTCCTATGGAGATCGCGCTCTCCTACGCTCCCACTCGTTTGCGATGGAAGAAGCACGAATCACGGGTTATTGTATCTCTAAATAAAATCAATGGAATCCTATCTGCACGGTTTTTTTCATTCAAATATTTTTAAATTAACTTTGGTCCCGAGTCAAAATTACATAGGAAATCTAGCTCTAATTTTTTTTGATATGCGGTAATCAGATTGAGAAAAGTTCAAAGCAAATTAATTCATTTTTTATCGTTACTAACTTCAATTTTCGGGAGAATCAAATGTTATGTTGCGTTCAGTATGTATTTGAATACGCTACAACTCTGTTCATATACGGGTTAATGGACACACTACAAAGATATAACCTTTTACCACGATCCCGAGGAAAATTCAAAGTTTGATGCTAGGGTGAGCAAAATTTACACAATAATGTAATTATTATGATTTTGTGTATTTGACGTGCTGAATATAAATACTTGTGTAGTCCATTTCTTAAAGTACATAATTGAACTGATTCCTTCGTTTTAAATCGACAATTCACTTCAAGTAATTGATATTTCTGATCATGAAGATATAGGTGTAGGTTGCATCTGGCTCGTTTGGCGACTGCAAGATGTGTCTACAAAAGATCAGGAGATAAATCTGGTGAACTAGATGGTAGAATGAGAAAAAGTATCCACTTGTATACTGCTACCAATTAATCTGCCAGGTATCTTTCAGATCGCTCCGGATATCCAAACGGAAAGTGAGGTGGGGGGAGGCATCGTCTTACATGAGACTGAAGTAATTCCAAATTGGGAAAGTAACGATCTGCATAATATACCTTTCCAGATACGAAATTCTATTCACAGTTTACTGAAAAGAAAAGACATACATTTCTGTAATAGTAAAGTAAAACATATGCAGTTTGGGAAGATCTCAAAATTATGCTTTCAATAGCGATAAAATTCGCCAGAAAAATGAAACACTGTTTCATTTCTTCGAAATAAAGAAAAAAAACACAATCGGTCGGAAAAATCCTGCTAAATCCCTTTAAGATCCTGCTAAGCTGCGCCGCAAAACTTTATTTTATGATCGCAACGTGCAATGTCTAAAAAAGCTAAATGAATCTAATGAGCGGAATTTCATATTGTCCAGAACCTTCCCCTTCTAGTGAAGTATAGAATTTTTTTAATCTCTCATAGTTCGTTAGAAATGTTTATTTAAAACGCGATCTTTCTGTAGAATTCATCCCAATATACCATCTCGGCACCAAACCTCATTATCTCTTTCACACAAGAATTTTCTTCATAAAATTCTTGATGTACTTCGATTTCAACATACATCAAAATAATGTTACTTTCATAGCAGATTAAATTAAGGGAAAGAAACCTGAATTCGCATACAATAACCAAGTGTTGCCACTGAGAGATATCCATATTACTTTCATTCGGAGAAACGAAATCATTGTACAACGAAATTACGTACACGATGAATATATCTGCGGTTTTTGCTGCAGAATGGTTAAGAGCTCTAAATTACGTAAATACATGGTAGCCACCCACAGAAGATGCAAAATGACATACTTCGTTTGAGAAAGGATATGACTCTTGTGCTAAGAACGATCCTCATTCACATGATCTAACAGGGACTAAATAATGCAGGAAGAATATTACTCGCAGATGCATTATTGTAACCAGGAACTCCTGCATGCATATCAACTACTCCTGGACTAATTTATACGACAAATTTCCGCACCAGTCATATTTCTTTTGGAGCAAGCACTAAAGCAAAACGTGAAAAACATCTGCAAGATCATTGTAGCTGCATATAATTTATTCCCTCGCGAGGGAGACGATATCCCACATGTAATCCTTCGGAAGCATGGCAACTCAGAAATTTTATTCGGCCCACGAATTATTCCATTACACCGTTTCAACAACTTGCATAGCTGTTAAAAACTTAATTAATTTATTTTTCACAATATTGAAAGTAAAATTTAAAAAGTTATGTTTCTAGTTTTGACAATCCAAGTCATAAAAAAAGAGTGATGTAAACGAATTAATACTTATGTTATCGCTACTCGTTAAATGCTTCTAATAAATTATCTTCCCCAACTACTATAGTGGTTCACCGCGATAGATTTTAGTACAAAATTGTTTATGTTCTGTGGGTGAATGTTGAGTTTAGGAGTCGGTGCGTAGCTCTTTAACTGTTCAGAATAGTAACTCAGTTCAAGTTCATCATGATCCATTCAAGTAATAACAAAATCATCGCATTAGTAGTGGCGTTTCCGAATTATTCGGGTTAATACATTAAGGTATTTTGGGTATATATAGTTTTGTAGTAACAAGAATCAAAGCGACAAAAATATAATATGCATTAATTTCAACAAATTTTTAAATGTATTTAAAAAAATTAATATTATGCGTGTGTAAAAATATTACTTTATATACAAACATGTTCGTGATACTTAATTAGGATATGGGGATGATTAGAAATTATTTATTAGAACGATAAAAATTAATTACGAGTATTATAGAAAAACCTTTGTTTTAGCTGTGAAATCGAATATGCGATACAGTTATCTAACGAAACCGATATGAAAACATCCTGACTCGTCTCTTGCTATACCCTTTCTGCACGAGGTTATTATCGAACAAATGTATTAAAGACAAGGAAGATCCACATGTTATATTAGGGCGAAAACCTTAATTCTCTATTTTCTCGGAGGGTGATAATGAGAGTGAAATGTGCTTAAATTTTTTTATAAGTGTTTGATCTATTAAACAATGAATACTTCAGTAAATTAAATGAATATTTTTCTTAAAAAAGATAATTGATGTGAATACATGATTACAAAAACAAAATATGAATTATGTATGCGTGTATAATAGTTTGCATGAAGAGGAATATAGTGGACAGCGATTCCAAAATGTAATTAAATTTTTTTGACCGATCGCATTTGCACTTCAATATGTTGATTATTTACCAAACAACGTTGACTAGTTTATATCAATATAACCTTTTTAACTTTCTATCCGATTTCAATTGTTCGTGAGAATTAATGACTAATTAAGTTCGAACGTTAAATCATATAATCGTTAGACTCCAATTCTGACCACTGAAAGGTCAGAGACATAAAAATCTTCAATAAATGATAAAGCATAATGTCTCGGCATATATTTCGGCGTCGGGCATTTACGCTTTATATATTCATATGGCAACAGTGCCTCAACAGTAAAAGGTGATATACAGGCTCATACTTTATGAAATACTACTCAATAATTTCAGTCTGAATGAATAAAAATAGAAAAATTTCGATAGTTGAGAGATATTCAATTCAAAACAATAAAAGCTAATCGACATTTTCAATTATCTGCGTGCGTTGATATTCAAGGTATTAGTGTAATGTAATACCATCAAAGAATGAGTAAAGTGTTATTTTTATGTATTTATAAAGTGTGAATTCTCAATAGTAAAAACTAGACTTTACTCCTCCTAGGCATAAGGGACACATATACACACACTCCCCTTTATCTTTCCCTGTATGCCTTTTGAGCGTCGAGATAGCCATTTTCTCCATTTCCTTCATTTAAGTCTCTGCGCTCGACGTATCTTTTTTGGCGCGTAAGATCGACATTATATCTGTGAGGCGTCCTACATGTCGTTTAATATCATATTTATAGTGTTGTGAAGGAAATAAATAGCCTTAATAGTTTCGGAATCCATTATTATTTTTTAGAAGATGTAATTCTGAAACGCTGGACCATTTTGGAAACTTGTAAAGTCAAATGAAAAAAAGACACAAAAATATATTACTTCCAGTAGACGGCCTGGAACGAACCTCAAATCTGTATAATGGTATGAGTTTAGTAATAAAACACTCATATTTGAGTAATTTGAGTTATTATTTTAAGTTAGGAGCCATCATGAACTTATGTATTGATAAACAAATCATAGAAACTTAAGTTTTACATCTTATCAAGACACTCCTAGAATAAATAAAAAATCTAGAATGTGCCACACTCAACTTTCCAATTATAGCTCTAACAACAAAAGAGGAGTAAAAAGCCTCATTTCAATAAAAAAAATTATAATTTATAGATAAGAAATCTAAAGATACACAAATTATCAAACTTAACATTCTAAACAGTTCAATCAGTTTAAAAATATGTACCTCAAACCTTTTAAAGTGGATGCTGCCTACGCATCTGTATATTGAAGTAGGGTTTTCCTATATTAATATCTTCTTCCATGAACTGTTTACAAGTGACTCACTTGACTAATACGAACCTCCCAAAATAATCTTCTTTTGCGTAAACACTTTTCGCAGAATCTCGAAAACGGAGCGAGTACGTAAATGCTGTTTAGCAATCTCTACTCAGAATTCTTTGCGCAATAAAAATGTTCATAATCATGTTTTCAAAATTTTGAATTTTAAGAAACCAGAAGTGGGGAATAAAGTGTAAATGAAGTCGGAATGGGTAGTCCAGAAATTCGCTTCTTGTCGCAATGCATTCAAAGTCAATTCTCAAGCCTGGTTTCGATGCATCAATTTGTTCGTGAGTTATCGGGGTAACAAACGTATTATCACACACACGACATTGGACGTCATCGCCAAAATCTGAAAATGACTCTCCTGGAGGTAATTTTCTTTCGACAGATTACAATACTATCATTTTACATTCCGTACAATAGTTAAGTAAAAAGTAGTTTCAATAAAAAATTTCAAAATTCTCATAAAAATGTAAAATCTTCCTCATATGTAGGAACCTTGCTTACATCACACAATGTAATAAAATATGTACTAAATAAGAACGATGTAATGTAATATTTTTGTTGACTAATTTCAACTTAGTTCATAATTGGAGTCACTACTTTATATTCTATACCCAACAAAAAATTCTTAATTCTTCTTGGAAATATCAACAATTAAGTGTCCTATTTTACATATTCCCAACAATCACACGAGGCGAAAATCCGAAATAACTACCAAAAATCTTTTTGAAATTATCCATCTTTACATGCACCAAACTCATTTTTACCGACTACAGCGAAGCAAGGGAAGGGTAATGTATTTAACAGTCTATGTATGTAAATATAGGCGTCTCTCCTATTGAGTCGCTTTTGATAACTAGTGTCATTCGTTTCGTATTTATTGCAAGAGTGTCATAGGCTTTAATACAATTGTATAAATTCAATATGCCGGCTGCATTTGTCTAAAAACTTAATAATCTCCGTATATACAAATGTATGTATGTGTGTATGTATTGTGTACCATAACTCCAGGAGCCTGGAATGCTTCTTAACCACATGTGGCACACAGATGAGTGACTATACGACTAAAAACGTTGTGGGGGTTAGTACCACCCAATGGGAAGAGGTGACACGAAAAAATTATAGAAAATGACCTATATTAATATTGAATACGTGATTTTGAGGCTCAATGTGTCTCACCCACTGCTACTTAAGTCCACGGTTAGTCCCCATGGGTGAAAATACTCCCTTACCGCCCCTAGATAGAGGGTGGGAAGTAAAAATAATGGAAAATTCCGATATTCATTTTGAAACCGTAGTTTTCAAAGCTGCTAAGAAAATAATGACACCCCTGGTGCCCGTATTGTAGGAGGTGGAAATAAGGTGACAATAACAAAATGTTAACGACCGATGTTGGTGTTGAATGTATCATTTTGGGGCCGCTTAAATGAATGCCCACATTCACATTTTCACTTAAGTCCACGATCACCCTCCACAAGAAAAAATACACCCCTTGGGAAGGGGGCGAAATATAAAAATAATCCAAAATGACTAATATGAGAGTTGAAACTATTATTTTCGGGGTCACTATAACGCAAAATGACACTTCCGATTACACATAAATTCACAATCAGCCCCCATACACCCTTAGGGAAGGGGAAGACGTGTAAAAATTATCGTTTATTTATCACTGTCGAATTCTGTTTTCGGCGTCGCTGAGATGAATAGTGGCATATCTAATATCGTTGGAGTGTATATTCAGTACCCATGAGTATAAGACACCCCTTGCATCCTTAAAATGGGCTGAGTAAGGGCTGACAAGGGAATAATTTGAGTCGAATCTATGGTTTTCAGAGTTTCTGAGATGCCAATGCCGTTATGTTCAAGTTTATTATGGGGCACGGAACCCTGAAGGGTGGGGTGGGAAGAGCGATTTATGTAAAAACGACCTATATTGGAGCCGAATCCATAATTTTCATTGCACTTAAATAGTTCATATTGTGGTAAGAAATACCAAATTCATTGGAGAACATGAGTAACGAAGAATCTAACGAAAAAAACGTTATCTTCTCTTAGACTCTATTTGGTTTCATAATTTGGTAGACTGATTTTAATTTTTTAACTTCTAATTTTTCTTAGTAGAGTTTTATTTTTTTATACAAAATTTTATTCTAAGTGCGCTGCTGCTATCCGGAGCACGGGAAGTAGCAAATAAACACACGAGCCTCTTTTTAAAGAATGGAATGATATGGAAGATGCGTTGATCTGCAAATCAAATAATCCTGTCAATATTGAGTAACAAAATTTTCCCGGTGCCTGTGGAGCATGTCTCTTGCATTAAGGGTTAAGATAGTACGGGCGTGCTAGGTGCTATTCATACCATTTATGAAATTTTCAATAATATTTTCTGTTCTGCTTATATTAAACTCTTTAATTTGTCTAGAGTTCACTAGTTTCGCGACTCTCTTCCTTGAATAAATTTCTTAATTGTCGGAAAGGCAAGGAAAATTTGGCACTGATCTGTATATTAAATTTGTGAAACGCGTAATAGTTTTTACTTCGCCTCCTATAGAAATTACATGGGAATATACTTAAAACTTCAGTCGTTTCAGGGACTTTATCCGTAAGAGACATAGCAGCTTTAGAATGGTTTGATTTATAAGTCCCGCAAAGTCCAAATTATATTTGAGTTGATAAATAACTCACTTCTTTCATTAAAAAGTTCAGGACATTCAAAACCAATTGCCAGGTCGCCCATACTACCTAATTAGCAGAATTGTTCCTGTTCTTCAGCATAATTCCGTAACGCATGCGCGAGTTCTTGCGAGTGCTTCTCCGCGGATTTCTACCCGAATATATGGGGTATATTTCTTCTCGGATTTTAAATTTCTGATTCTATCCCTTGTTTTATCATATTACTCTACTTAGGAACTTCATTTATATTTCAATGGTTCTAATTTCAAATATTTGGTCGTCTATATGCTCTTAGAACTGTATAGGAGAGTTGGGATGAATACCAATGTATATTTGAAATTTAACTCATTTGTTCTCTTTCATCCGTATAAGGTTGTTATACATTTGATAGAACACTGCACTGACTTTCTTGTTACTATTGTTATTTTCTTGTCTATTGTTACTCTCTTTCATGTGTCGTAGTAAGATATGATAGATCCCAATATTCATAGTTGGACACTAAGTCCAATAATTCATCCTTCCATAAAGTGCTGCCTTTCCCATATATCACTTTACTGATCAAGAAGTTTCCCAATTACCATCGCTTTACTATTCATAATGTTCATCTGCATAACTATCTTCAAGTGTACGACCCCATTCTGTCTCCATCTTTTGAAGTTCATGAGAACTTTTTGTCACATCATTGAGCCAGGGGCATATATCAAAGACTGTAAGCATATGAGCTTAGTTTTCCAGTTACCTACTTGGAACTTCTGGGTTCGCCTTTTGTTATGTTACTTGTTTGATAAGTAAAATAAAGAGCAGAGGGAAACACCTTGTTTTATCAATAAATTATTGAAGTATTTACAATAAGAATCGAAAAACCAAACCACCCGAACACACCAAACCACCCGGTTTTAAGAAGTATGCACATACCTAAATCATTTATTTTTAAGTTAATTATATATAAAGTAAATTATTCCTTACGAAAGAATTATTGATCTTAGATTATTTATAAAATATGTATATTACTTCATTTCTAGTTTTCATTTAACTGCCCATCTAGTCTAACCATGCCATGTATCACTCTACATAGTTAATATTGGACAACTTTGTGGAAACACCAGTTTTCCAAGAAGCTAAGCATAGTTCATCTTTCGGTACAAAGTCAAAGTCCTACTACATCTACAAGGACAATATGTTTCTTTTTACTAATTAAGTTTTTTTCAATGATTGACCGGAGGGTACGGATCAGCTCCTCAATGGGTTTTTTTTTTGATTTATTACTTTATCTGAGAAAATAAAATAGTATATAAAATATAAACAAGTTCAAAAGATCAAGCAACGAAATTTTTCTCCGTTGATTTCATATTTATTTTCACAGCTAAAAATCGTGGTGCTGCTGGCGCTAATATTGTCAACAGCGTCTGAATCGACCACAGACTCCGCTACACAGACGGACGAGCCGAAAGCGTCAGCGGAGGAATCCGCTCGAGCGGAGCCGGGGACGGAGCCAACCGACAAGAATTCGAAGCGCGGTCTGTTCGGCCTCGGTTACGGAAGTATCGGCGGCGGCGGAAGTATCGGCGGCGGCGGAAGTATCGGCGGCGGCGGAAGTATCGGCGGCGGCGGAAGTATCGGCGGCGGCGGAAGTATCGGCGGCGGCGGAAGTATCGGCGGCGGCGGAAGTATCGGAGGCGGTGGGTACGGTGCGACTGGTGGAGGCGGTGGGTACGGTGCGACTGTTGGAGGCGGTGGGTACGGTGCGACTGGTGGAGGCGGTGGGTACGGTGCGAGTAGTGGAAGCGACGTAGGGTATGTTGGGGGTGGAGGAGAACTTGGCAGTGCGCTCGCATCAGGGAGTAGCTATGGGGTATCAGGCGGTAGCTATGGGGGATCAGGCGGTAGCTATGGGGGATCAGGCGGTAGCTATGGGGGATCAGGCGGTAGCTATGGAGGAACCGTTGCGGTGCCTGTGCCTCAACCGTACCCTGTGCACGTGCCCGTTGAGAAGCCCGTACCATACGCTGTGGAGAAGCCGGTACCGTATCCAGTCAAAGTCCCTGTCGACAGACCCGTTGCTGTTCATGTTCCAGTACCAAAGCCATATCCTGTCACAGTAGAGAAACCTGTACCCTATCCTGTTAAGGTGTCTGTAGATCGTCCCGTGCCCGTTCCTGTTCATGTTGAGAAAAAGGTACCCTACCCGGTCCAAGTAAAGGTGCCTGTTCCACAACCATATCCAGTACATGTACCCAAGCCTTACCCTGTGTATATTGAGAAAAAAGTCCCTGCACCTTATCCAGTGCAAGTCAAAGTTCCCGTTCCCCAGCCATACCCAGTACATATTAAGGTCCCAGTTCCTGTACACGTGGATAGACCTTACCCGGTCCATATAAAGGTCCCTGTGGACCGACCAGTGCCAGTCCATGTCTACAAGCCATATCCCGTTACTGTGGACAGACCCGTCCCATACCCTGTTGAGAAACCCGTACCATATCCAATAAGAGTTCCTGTAGACAGACCATACCCAGTAGCCGTTCCAAAGCCATACCCCGTAACTGTCGAGAAGCACATACCTGTTCCAGTAGAGAGACCCGTTCCCTATCCCGTCGAGAAACCAGTCCCGTATGCAATCAAAATACCAGTTGACCGTCCCTATCCAGTTCCTGTACCAAAACCCATCCCTTATCCCGTGGAAAAACCAGTACCATATCCCGTTGCTAAACCAGTACCGTATCCCGTGAAGATACCCATTGAGAAACCAGTTCCTTACCCAGTTGAACACCATGTGCCTTATCCCGTAAAAGTGCCAGTTCCAGTTGAAACCCATGGGCACGGTGGAGATTCTTACGGAATAGGTGGTGGATACAGTGGAGGTGGCGGCGGTGGATATGGTGGCGGCGGATTCAGTGGCGGCGGATATGG
>NNCF01125866.1:172513-204767 GCA_002313205.1 Laupala kohalensis | reverse complement strand
GTGGCGGTGGATTCAGTGGCGGCGGATTCAGTGGCGGTGATGGTGGATACGGTGGCGGCGGCAGCAGCGGTGAAGAAGGCTACGGCGGCGGCGGTGGTGGTGATTATCGTCGCTAAGCTCTCTCCAGTTGGGTTCCAGTACCAAACGAAAAACAATGTTCACCTGTTCTTGTTGTCGTTCGTTCTTTGAATTTTTTACACTTTAGCAGTATTTATATATATATAATTATATTCATGTTTTCTACCTGCAAAATACTTGTAAAATAAACTAATTTTGTTTACGAACTCACGGTCGTGTTTGCTACCACTACGCTATCCCCTTGCAGACTACCTCAGTCTCGTTGGCTCCCGTTCTTCTGCACCATATTCCACACGATGGGAGAAAGTTGAGTGGCAGTGAAGGTGTTTGTGCGAATGCCCATGGTGAGCGTGGGAGGAGAAGTGTGGGTGGTCGCGGATGCGGGGCGTGGAATCGCAGCATTGGCTTTGCGCAAACGCACTCTCTTTCTTTCCCCCGCTCGCGCCCGCCACTGCGCGCATCGTCACCGCCGGAAAGCACACTGGGCGAGGAACGCCTTCCGCCGGATGTGAGCCCAGCCAACTATGTTTTCTTTTGCGGTTTGTAATAAAGCTGTACTTACCAAGACATGAACAAGCGACAGAGGAGAGTCCGTAGGACATGTCCAAGAAACTCGTAGGTTGCTACAAAGCATTATATTCATTATATTCGTTAAACAATAATATTTTTCTGTCATATTTCTATAGAGGCACTTCAATGATTTGTTTCGCCGTTAAAATCATCTTTATTTCTTGACGGAAGATGGAAGTGCAACAAATAGAGAATCATCAATATCCACGAACACTTTGCTCCAAAGTAATATAAAAATTTGTGGAACATAAATATTCGTCCTGTGATTCATTCACATTATTCAATCTTTTGTATGCTAAAAGTGGACTAGAATAACTCTTTAAAAAGAGTTGAGAAGAAGAGTATTTCCACTTCGATTTGCGTAGCGCTATTATATATTACGAAATATGCAAAGAAGTTATTGTAAATATGAGAACAATATACAATAAGAACAAGAGTAACAATAATACGCGTTACGTTATTACTAAAAAATCTCCTAAACTTCCTTGCTACATTCGAAATATTAATATATCTGCCCAATTTTCCTTCATGAATTTAATTTTATACCTGTAGATTTTTCGTATAGAATACTCATCTAAGAGTGGAAAGGAGACACCTAGTTCTACATTATAATGAACTGATATCGTAAATTTTGGAATTAATTTTTTAAAGTTAGATTCTAAGGTTCTTTTGTTAGTATTAATTTAATTTAAGCGAATAAGAGGTATTACTACTTTAAAATGTTCTAATTGATAAAATATTAAATGTTTTGGTATTTAATGTTATTATACTGATAAGGTACACTACAATATATTAAACATAATATTTTGAATCCATTACAATTTTTTTGAAGTAAGGCATGAAAAAACTAACTACTTTGTCCAAACAATGTTTAAAGTATACCACATCTTTTGAAAGGAGTTTATTTGGTAAGGCAATCCATCAATGAGACAATTGGACAGTTCAGGAAATCAGCAATGTTTTCAAATTTTTGAACACACACATCAAGTCTGCTTCGTTACGGAATGTGAGAGAAACGTGAACGAAGGATGAAATTACAGTTCCTGGGGTGTAAATGAAGTGAAAATTTAACGTCGAAATGTGAGCGAAGCGGGAATGAGCATGCGAGGCGTGAGACACTACGTTGCAAATTTTCACGAGGAGGTTGCATCTAAGCTTTATTATCACCTACTCAATATACCAAACTGGAATTCCTTCCAACCAACCGAAAACCAAAAACTCGGTTGAACATACGAGTATACTTCATCATAGTGATTCGAGCGACGTATTAATAACATATTAAATTATGAAAATGCATCTGAAGAATCTGAACACACTGATTTGTATATAAATACTTCCCTGTTACAAATACAAACAAGGGACTCAAATATAAATAAACATGAGTTAATATTATAAATACATTCCTCGTACAGGAAACTACAAGTATGGTCAAATTTATAACCCTAGGTCCGAATGCATCGTCCTTGGCTGTATATTTCCTCGAATATACCTTTATTATTATTATTATTATTATTATTATTATTATTATTATTATTATTACAAACCAAACAAATACTTTTTCAATTCACAACTAGCACGATGTAATCTGTGAATATACTGTTATTATACAATTTAGGAATAGAGATGTGTAATCATTGAAAAAGGCAGTATTATCATTTGGTATTGATTAACACATGCAGTCTCTTAGATCGTGGTTAATGACACCGCGATGTTTCATTCAAAATAACTATGGTATTTATTACAACGAATACATGAATAATAACAGCTACACGTCGTTATGCGAATAACAAAGAAGGCATGAAAATTTCATTTGATTTTAATTATTAGTCATTGGCGATTTTGAAAACACTTGCCGAAATCTTCTAAAATAATGAAAATAACCTAAACAAAATTAGAAATATGTATTAAATCAGAGAAAACATAGAACTGCTATAGAATGTTACTGTAGGCTTCCTTGCTGGTAGCTTGATTTGAAGGCGTTTAAGAAAAAGACCAACGCCCTGTTTCCCAGTTATTTTATCTTTGAAATGATGGTCAATGTTATTTCTCTCCGCCAGTCGTACGGTCACTATTCGTAAGTCATTACGAGTAAGTCCAAGAAAAACTTTCATAGGTAGGAAAAAGTGAATCAGCTCTTCAAGATCTTTACGCAAAACTGTAAGGCTGCCCTTTTTTGCTTTTGGTGTTCCCTCGGGTGTACCGAACTTCATGTTGGAAATGTTGTTTTGGAAATATTAAACTATTTACTGGCTTTCCGACGGCTTTCTTTAATCAACCTTCCTCATTATCCTTTTGGAATGTGCAAGAGAATTCCAAGAGAATAAAAGTATGTGTAAAAACAGACTGTCTTTAAGGAGGAAAATATAAGGGGTCCGATTTGCGCAAACATAGCCTACATTTCGGTAACCTAATATTTTTTAACCAAACATCTATATGAAACGGTTTAGTGATACATATTAACCTTAAACCTTGCCATTTAAGAATACATTCAAGTCAAAATGCTTATCTGTCAAACTCTCGGAGGAATAGCAAATAGTGTAGCACAATGTAAAAACTTTTTCCACTGTCAAAACACCTAATGGTAATTAATAAGTGTATAAAATGTGCTCTCACCTACGGAATAGTAGAAGTCTATTCTATTATTTACACTTGATCACGCTGGAGTATAGGAGAATGAAGAGTCAGGATATTAGAGAGATCGCTTCAGGGGAAGAGTCCGGATTTGGGCACTTTTCTCTATTAATTAATTGCTCCGGATCTCATTCCTCAATAAATTCCAATTGATGAACATGATTCTCAAACGATTCATAGAAATGTTTACTATTTTATTCTTCTCATTCAACACAAAATAATTGTATTCAAAATGATTATCTGATTCAATATTTTCAATTTATTTTTTCATAGCACACGATTAATATCATTCATGGCTTCCCACATCATTTCTCCTCACAATTACTTTTCTCAACTCATTTAAAATATTTTTCAAAGTAACAGTGTTAGAAACTAATACATGATATCTGCACCCCAAGAAACACAATGCAAATGAAATAAGACATCGAAAAGGAACCTAAAATAATTAGCAAATCACATCGTAGTCAATTTTGAAGATCCAATAAATTTTTAAGGGAGAAAATATCTCAAGCGATATGTTAAAAGGGGAAACAAAAATGTATTGTATTATATTTTTTGAAAGAAAATGTATTGTATAAATATTATAATAAAAATTCAAATGTGTCTTCAATTTCATTACGATTTTCTCCTCGTTAATATGGCAAGAAATAAAACGAGATTTATTCTTGGAATTTGCCCAGTATATTTTGATGAAAATAAAACACCACTGAATTATTTGTGTAATATTGAGTATGACTGGTAATATTGTACATTTATTTATAACAATGTTAACAAGAGGATAATCGTAATTTTACAAATCTTTAGAATTAAGATAGTTTGCATTTATTTGACTGCTCGTGACCTGGATCTTAGATAACGGGGCCTTTTTTATAAATATTATTATTAGTTAATCCTCTGTGTATTCCATATGATACAATAATCTGAACGAAAGATTTCTGAAATCAATACATACGGAATACACAATGAACGGAAATAATAAATTATCCGTTTCATTACCATAAAACAATTTTTATTTCTTACACACGTCAGATCAANATATATATATATATATATATATATATATATATATATATATATGTAGTGTAAGATTTGATTAATTTACAATAAATAATCAGCGGCAAGCGACAAAGGAAAGAGTATGAAAGCTTTTTGACCGTTTGGAAGGAACCTTCCAATAACAATTTAAGTAAAAGCTGTAGAAACTGATTTTATCTTGTAGAAAATAACACATAGTTCGTAGGAAGGAAACAATTGGATTCGCGTATCTTTAGAAGGAAAAGAAAGGTTGCATCAGGGCAAGGCGAGGCACGCTCCGACCCAAAAACACAATAGTTTTATAACTTTAAAGGAAGGCGACGAGCGTGGGAGTCTTGGGGTGTGCGCCGCGACCAGTGTTTAGGGTGCATGGCGCCAGATGTTAAAGGACGGAAATTTTAAAGGCGGAAGACGTAAACAAATATTGCGTCTTTGAGGGGTAATGCCGCCGAGTGAAAATCGCCTCAGAGATGACGGTTGCAAAAAGATCGTTGAGAACCAGAAGCGTCGAAAATGCGACTCATGGATTCTTCCTGCATGTACGGAACCAAGTCAAATCTAGCCACTGATTAGTAACGTCGCGGAAGTGGGGATTTCGATTCCATTGGGAGAATTAGTCGTGTGACTATTCAAAATTTTAGATCGTGGGTGGATATGGTAAATGACGTAGTAGGAGAAAATCCATTTAAGCGACTGCAACATCAAAATGGCTCTCACATTTTTGCTCAGAACTCATATTCAGACTGCTCAGATTTTATAAAGTTTTTCGTTCGAGATGCAGCTCACATCTCAGAACATTTTCCGGTCGAGACTCACGTTCGGATCATAGAGCATTTTTTCGTGCTTTTAAATTATAAGCATTTTACTATTGTTCGCTAAGATGTTCATATGTTGAGTGCCGTTCAAAGTATATTGAAGATTATTCGGTGACTGCCAATCGCACGAAAATCTATTTTACCAACCTTCGCGTTAAAAGATGTTCCAACGCTAAAACATTAAGTTGTAACAACAACGTTGTTGGACATTTCGCCAAGTTGATCTCTTCATTCGGTCCGAAAACGCCGCGGTTGTTCGGTCGTGATATTTTGCTCGGGGTCGTCCGGAAGCTCTTGGGAATCCTGTTCGCGTAACGAGCCGGTGGTTTTCTGAGAATGATGACGTCACCTTCTGGAGCGACTACACGCGCCATTGATGACCTGCTGAAATGCTGTCAGTAAGTCGACTCTCCATTCTTCACATCGACCACGATCTGTCAACTTGTAAGGTAGAGCGTAAAAGTTGGTTGCATCCAACTATAGATAATAGGCGCAGTGGCTAGAAGAACAGTGACTTTTTAATAAATGATAAAAGCCCAAGCTGTGAACTATTGAATTGTCTATTGAGAACTATGGGTAGTGATATGAAAAGGGTTAATGAATCCTAATTGTAATATAATGTATTTTTCGCTAAGTTTTTTTTAATATTTTGTGTTTTGATGAGAGTAACGGTGTTAAATTCAGTGTCTTTTGGGAGGATGTATAAAGGGTAGTATTTAGGTTGTTTTTTGACATTAAAATAACTGAGTTAATTTGTTTATGACGCGTTTTCCTTAGTTGGAACCCCAGTATGTGTTGTTCCTTTGATTAAAATACAGGCACGAACCCAGAGAAGATATGACTAGCCGCAGGTGAATGAGGCCAAGCAATTACCCCATCATTTTAACTCATACTCATTTTTCGTTTTGGTTCCCTTTTAAATTTCGCAGCTTTTTTTGTTACTATAGTCAATATGACCCGAATATTAATCTCGTATATCGTCTTGATAATTTTGTCTTCAAATCATTTACAGACATTGTGAATCCTATTCGACGTAAAGGAGTATATAGCAGGCGCAGTGACAGTGTCGGTGTTCGTCATCCCGTTGCCCTGTTTTGGCAGCCACGTTCCTCGCCTCCAATACATATTTTTACATAATTTGTTCATAATTGAACAAATAGCTGAACATTATATAATTTTTACCTCAATAATAATCAGGTATAGTACAGTTTCATTATTTAAAAAGTTGGATTTTCTTCTCCTTCTAAAACAATTTCTTTTTGTAAATAAGAAAAGTAATTAAACGTGAACAAAAATTGCAAAAACCTTCATCTTTTCCTGGAAGGCTACACCTCTACGCATTCACTCTGTCTCACGCTACCCTAAAGCCGAAGTAAACGATGAAGATAAGGAACACCCACTCAGACACATATAATTATCTCTTTGTTTCTATTTTACCAACGTTCACTATTTTGAACCTATAAATCATTCGCTAATATAGCCTAACAGTAGAAAAATTCATCAATTCCATATATTCATTAATAATTCATGTACTTCTATATTAACATTAACCCGGGACCAAAACAGGACCGTAAACGTTACAGGAAACCATTCAGCATTCTCTATTTGCCTTAAACCGGGATCATAATATTTTGGAACAAGAAACCAACCGGAATCGAAAAAAAAGAAGAATTTCAACCTTGCTCTGTTTTTAATATCTTCCCATAAAAGTTGAATTTCAATCATCTATTATTCCGGAACAGAAATTTAATCAATTTGAACCTATAAATCATTCGCCGGATTGGAACCGGATCCATATTTTGAGACAAGAGGATAATCTCAGTTGTTCGACCAAAATGGTTAAAATTAGTCAATTTTCCTATTATTTTATTATTTACTACTAAACTATTGAAAGACAAAATATTTAAAACATCATACAATATATAGTGCATTAGTAAGTTTATTATAAAACAAACGAAACCACTGGAAGATTCATAAGTTATTCCACTATAAGCATGTTATTTAATCGCCTGATTAATTCACTTTATATTTCCAACAGAGACAACTACAACATGAATCAATTATTTTTCAAATGGATTATAATACAACATAAACTATATAAATCACGGAAGTATGACATTTCCATGAAATCTATAAGCCTAGCACAACAAACAAAATATGCTGGTTTCAGATCACTAGCTCTACCTATTCCAAGAGCTGTATTATTACAATATAAACGTGGTAACGACCTTTCAACATTAATGATATGAACAGCGTCAAAGGACAAAACACTGAACTACGGCGAAATAAAAATTCGTTCCACTTACCTTATGTAGGGGACGTTAGCGGGTACATGGTACTTGGAGCCAGGATCGAAGTCTATTTCAGATCGAAGTAATGGCGGCTTAACTCCCGATATGCGTTCCCTACAATGACAAATCGAAACAAAATTAAGGAACAGTAATTTCACTTCGTGAAATAACATACGTGCACTGGAATACCAGAATTACATACATAACATGTACAGAATTTCCAGGGGAAAAAAACATTGCGTGAAGAGTCAATTGAATTAAAAGAATTTACTTTATGGGTCTTCTACATTTATTTGTTATTTGAATTATATTTTAAGTCACATGAATTAGTTAACAAAATGGCTAGTTAAACAGAGAACAACGCAACGGATATAAATAATATAGCTTACATGGATTTTCAGGAATTGTAAAACAACAGGGGAGACATAAACGAAATAACAATAAGAAAACTAGGCAATGTCACAGTTATTATTATTACTATCATTAACGGTACGTGTAATGCAGCAAGAAATTATGAAACTTGTCAGTTGAATGAAGTTGTGTTGAAGAATGAAGATAATTTCAACATATCGACTATACTCTTTTGTAAGAAAAAATATGTTTACTTGATGACTGTAATAAATAATAATCATACTTTACTCTGGAATTTGTCACACAAATTATTTATGTATAACAAGATTAATTTACATAGTAGAAGTGAAAAATATCAAGGTAGGGTCGATTTTCACGTATTCAGAAGTCAAATCCAACACAGTGGCTGCATTGTGAGCTAGCCGCGGCCCGAGTCCCTTTGGCGCAGTGGAAAGCGCGTTGGACTTCTAATCCAAAGGTCGTGGGTTCGAGCCCCACAAGGGATGGCCGTTTTGTGCAAAGCTTATACCTTCTCGTTCCCTACGCGTATTAGCTTCATGGTGTAATCCTCCAAAAGACATAACTTTCACTCCCCCTAAAAAAACTGTCATTGCACAGAACACAGGTGCTCTAATTTTGTGAAAATACGACGAGACATTGCCTAGCATTTACTAGACAAACGGGAGCACAGAGGAACAGCGGAGGTCAGAAGTTAGTGCACCGCCCGTCCGCGAGACTGGTGAAAGTGGTAGGTGGTGCGCTCTTGTAGCCAAAGGTGGAAGCAAAATCGTACCAGCTTGAGAGTTTCCCACAACACCGCTACGACATGAAAGGTAAAGAGCTTGATTGGATTTCAAAAGAGTGGGGAAGGATTTCAAAGATTTCAGGGATTGAAATTAAAACATTCAGGTCGACAGTTAAGCGTTTTACGTGGGTGGCATTATTTCACCAATGATGTCGTTAACCATTATTAATTTTGAATTGAATACTTCACGAGTAAAAATTACAATACACCCGTTTAATTTCTTAAATATATTTATACATTTTCTTCTATCATTTCAAATACAATAAAATTATGCTCTTACAAATAAATTATAATGTACTACGCTTAATGGCAAGTGTATAGGACGTTGAAATTTAAAAATGAGTGTATCCTTAGACCAAAATTAAAAGAGATTGTAGGGTCTGCTGCTTTCAATATAAAATGACTGCTACGAAACGTTTTGGTATTTTGCTTTAAAAAATTAAAGATTACAAGTAAATTAGATAAGAAACTGAAATAACTGAGGAAATTGATGAACTCACGGAATAATAATGGCACGACTTGTTTCCACAGTGATATAACATGTAATCTTCGTATATAGTGTTTAACAAAGGAAACATGGCATCCCTTTTTTTGTATAAATGAAATCATGCATAACAAAAATAACAGTCTGAATACTTTGAAGAAAAAACTTCGTGTCTGCGTGTCCAGTCAATATTTAAATGTAGAAAAGAAACGATCAAAATAAACATTAAGAAATCAATACTTTTGATTATTTGTGTGACAGGAAAGGAGGTGCCATTGAAATGTTATGGAGTATTGTCAATGTTTCTATTCCCGAGATCACAGATTCATTTCAGTGTCATGGGTAGTAAGAATAATGAGTACTTGGGATACCGAACATGAGTTTTTCTTTCCATCTAGAAATTCTTGAAAGATGCTGCTCACCGAAAAAGTTGTTCCTTTAATCACACTACTGCCCAACGGTTGGCCTCCGGGCATACGTTTATTGCCTCCTACTACCTTAAGGCAATACATCTGCGTTAACTGAAGTCAAGTCGTCAACCATTCCCGAAAGTTGGAAATATTCACCAAAGGAGTTCTAATTAAATAATAATACGTTATACTACTTTTTTCTGTAGGATGAGGACAATTAAATAAATAAATAAATAAATAAATTTATTGTCAAAAAACAGTACAAACTGCGTATGACCACGTGGAGGGAAAAAAACTAATTTACTCTCCGGAAGCAAGCAAGGGACCATCCCATCAATTCCGATCAAGGGCCCTAAGGCAGAGGCGGATTCAAAAAATTCAGCAAAAATTCCTAGATAAGATAAAAAGTTAGCTGCGAGTTATAATACTAATAGAATGTCAATATGTTTGTAATTTTAAGCAAAAAATTACATGTAAGTTATTATCGAACTATAGATTATTCTGAGTATAGTGCTTAAAAATTGAAATAACACTAAATTCACGATTTATTGTTACAATAGACCCGCCCCTAGACAAAGCCTAGAGAACCTGTATGATAAATCCGCCTCTACCCGAAGGAAAACCGGAGAAAAACCCGGGCCAGGATAATTATTCTGAGATTTTGAAAATTGATAATAAATTCAGATTTTCGAATGACTCCTTCTTTGAGAAGGATAGCATTGTCTCCAGTCATAGTAATTAAAGTCAAATAATTCAAATTTTTGCACCGTAGGGGTACGAAAGTTCATCGCTACTGGATAGGGAATGGTTCAAACTATCATTTGAAACGCTTTTTTGTGCTTCTTAATCCTAGTCGCTCTGGAGGATATAATACGTGCCCAAGAATCTTATTTCCCAGATATTTATTCTCCAGAATGCAAAATATTTTATAAATCTGAATTAGATCCATTTGAAATATCGAAATACGAACATATTACTTAGAAAAATAACAAATTATGACAAATATAGTAGAACATATAGTATTTGTGTACTTATGCTGTGTATCTTTTGATCGGGATTTATATGGGTATGCTTCCGTTTGCCTGAGGAAAATATCTAGGATCCAAGATGTACCGGATTTACTGCAGGAAGTGACCATGAAACCTACTCAATAACCCCATCCCAATCCGGGATTTTCCCCAATTTTCCTTAGGGAAGGAGACTGATGTGATTGTTCCTTACTTTTTTACGTACAGACGTTCATGAAGTCATGAGTAGTTTTAAGCCGTTTCCGCAAAATATATTTACCTATTTAAATTTTGCCTAGGGACGGCATCAATTGAAATAATTATTAGCGAATTTCGTGTTATTTAATAGTTACGAATTATCAGCAATACTTTCCGAATGATATATAGCTTGATAATAATACGTTCTTGTGAAATGACTTTTCTATGTTTTATTAAATACAATATTTGTTGGTATTTGTTAATACTATAACACGTGCCGAACTTTTTTTTTATCGTTAGGAGTATGTTGAAATGTTAAATCCGCCTCTGCCTTAGGGTCCTTGATCGGAATTGATGGGATGGTCTCTTGCTTGCTTCCGGAAAGTAAATTAGTTTATTTGTCAATAACGTTTATAACCTGTTTATAAACCTCCATTGCATGGTTCTAGGTTTCTAGGGTTCTAGGTCACGACACCATAATTTAAAGTATTATGCACATTTTTCTTGCAATAAACTCCTTAACAAAAACTGTTGTTTGAAATATATTCAACTTCCACCATACTTCTTATTTAGCTTTACAAATTGTGAAATTTTGTTAGGTATACATAGTCGAATTGCTTCACGAATGTAGCGAAAAAAACGCCGAGGAGAATCCAGGCAATGACTACCCCACACCACACCGGTTACCAAAGTAATGGGCAGCATTGAGCAAGATGTTACTTATTATATCAAACATGTTATTGTAAATATTTTGAAATATATTAGTTGAACTCAAAATGATAATAAAACAATGATAAGGGACTGTCCATAAATTACGTAAAATGTGTGGACAATTTTTGATGCACTAACTTCATGGTTCGTTTCTCATTACTACGTGCTCTCACTGAGCAGTTAGTTAGTACATGGGTTACAGTAACAAACTTAAAGATAAAAAAGTGTCCAATGGAACCGCTATATATGTAAAACCAAGGATATCAGCACCACCCCACCGTAAAGCAGTGTCACGAAATGATACGTCACCACCCCTCCCCTCAACGGTGCTTTACATAGTTTATGGACGACTCCCGTTTTTTAGTTTCAATTAAGTAAAGTTCTGAATTTCTTTCGGGGAAAGAAATATTAACAGAAGAGACATCCTTATTGCTACACGCATTCGGCAGCCATTATTAAGAGTTCGTTAGAATGATGCTGTAGAAAACAGTAAATGATTTATAACACGGACACCACCAGAAATAATACAAAGGTCCAGGAAGCAGAGGGTCAAATAAGTTTCGTAATCGTTGCTCTAATATATTCATATGTAACCAGTGGCGGCGGACAGGACCCGTTCTTTCTTAAGGAAAGACAATTTCATTTTAACCGTCCAAACCGGGAATTATTTTTAGAAATTACACCATCCTTGATGTGGTAGTCACCAATTCTCTTCCCTTTGATTTATTTAAATCATACTAAGTGGAAATATGCAGAAAATGTAATGCTTATGAAAATTGTCCCACCCTCCCCGCTTCTGGTTCCCAGTCACCGCTACTGCATGTAACAAAGGCGACCGAGACACTCACCGCAGCCGCCAGAAGTGGCAGTTGTACTGTTGCTTGGTGATGCCTCCCTCGAACACGTCCCACCGCCAGCGGTCCAGCACGTAACTGAACGCGAGGAAGGGTAGCTTGTCCAACGCGAGCGCGAACAGGTAGTTAACGGTGTGCGGCAGATCGTCCGTCGCCTTGTGCACCAGCCCCAGGGTCTGCAAATGCTGAGGACTCTGCACCGACAGCGCCACAGCCTCGCCCACGGCTTCGTGGAAACCTGCGTGTACAAGGAATCATTAGTAATACGTACGTAATGCTTGTTATCAGTAGCGTATCTAGGGAAGAACGATATGTGCCCTGGACAGGGGATTGTCCCAGTTTGAAAGGCGTCCTCGGACCCTCCGAGCGGGGTTTTCCATACTACCTGCTTTTTTTCAACGCAGTGAACAGGGCAGACTAGTTGTCAAAATCGTTTGAAAATTCCATCTGACCCCCATTATTTACCACTAGTTCCGTTTTGCAATGAAGTATGCTTTATAACATTATAACACCATTAATCGTATTTAAAAACTACGATTTTTACGAAAAATTATTTTCGTCCTGGAATATAAGCTCGAAAACCTGGGATTCTAAATATCCTTATATGAGGTTGGTTGCATGGGCTAAAATATTTTTATGAAGTTACATGATCCAACAGTATTGTCAATTTCAATATTAATAAATAAATAAATAAATGAATAAACAAATAAATCAATAAGGAAATACAGAAAACAATCAATCAATCATCAATCAATCAATGTGACCCATTTCTTTTCATGAGTACTGTATTTACACACAACTTCAATGCACACTACTTGAACATTAATCAATTCTCAATGTTTCAACATTTAGTACAGTTTATCATCATAACTAAATAAATAAATTTATTGTCAAAAAATCAGTACAAACTGTGTATGACCACGTGGAGGACAATAAACTAATTTACTCTCCAGAAGCAAGCAAGGGACCATCACATCAATTCCGTTCAAGGGCCCTAAGGCAGAGGCGGATTCAAAAACTTTAGCAAAAATTCCTATATAAGATGAAAAGTTAGTTATGAGTTTTAATACTAATAGAATGTCATATGTTTGTAATTTAACACACACAAAATTTTTTACATGTACAAATTATTAACGAGCTATAGATTATTCTGAGTATAGTGTTTAAAAATCATAAGAATTGAAAAAACACTAAATTCATGATTTATTGTTACAATAAACATGCTCCTAGACAAAACCTAGAGAACCTGTATTAGAAATCCGCCTCTATCCGAAGGAAAACTNAATCCGGGCCAGGATGGGGCTACAGAATTTATGTACACAACCGTGCCAAAGTTGAGTACACATAAAACTAAATTAATATGAGCCATAAGACAACACAATAATGCAAGAAAATAGGTTTTGAAATTGTTATAAGTTATTTAAAAAGTACTACAGCAATGGTGTAATAAAGTACAAGACAGATTTAACTTTTATTCAAATTCTCCTACAAATTTTTGTCAGATTACCATTATGTTATCTTTGTATTTTAAGATTTGTGAAAAGAAAAACAACTTCTGAAATATTGTGATTTGTGGTACAGTTTTATATATTTTATTACTCCTTGAAACTTTCAAAAAAAAATTGTCAAGGTCTGATTTAATTTTTATTTCTGTTATATCAGTTATTCCAACACTCCCTATTCCTATTGTTTCTTATATTTAGTTTCACACAATCAGTGCTTTGCGTTACTAGAGTACATTTCTAAAAAGTCAGTAATATGTATTAATAAAAATCAACAAAAGGTATTCTTTTGAAAAAGGAAAAACGGAGAAAAATCCGGGCCAGGATGGGGCTACAGAATTTATGTACACAACCGTGCCAAAGTTGAGTACACATAAAACTAAATTAATATGAGCCATAAGACAACACAATCATACAAGAAAATAGGTTTTGAAATTGTTATAAGTTATTTAAAAAGTACTACAGCAATGGCGTGATAAAGTACAAGACGGATTTAACTTTTATTAAAATCAATAAATTCTTTTACACTGTAGAAGCACTGGTGCAGGAGGTAGTTTTTAACCGCGGATGTGAAGAGATTCAATTTCATAATATCTTTTATATTCTTGTGCTGGGAATTATATAGAATGATTCCTGAATGATATTATCCTTTTTGGCAAAGAGTGGTTGACACTCTAGGGCGATGAATATTATTACTATTGCGAGTATTGTGTTCGTGAACGAGACTGTTTCGTATAAAGCAAGGGTGGCACTTCAGTAACTCAGTCTTAACAAACACCACAGTTTCATAAATATAAATGCAGGGAAGTGTTAAGATATTTAATTCCTTGAATAAAGGTTAAGAAGAATAAAACATACTAAACCTAAGTTTACTAATTTTCTTATATAAATTGATATGGGACACAATTTTTGCTAGTGGTATAAATAATGTGCAAGAGCATTAAGGATTTTATACTCACACATTTTCATTACATTTTCTGTGATATTATGTTAAGTGTAATAATCGCTTACAATTTTCTCTTTGTAAATAGATATTTGTTTTCACATATTAATTTACTTGTGTTAAAATTGAGATACAAGTACAGTTTTATGAATATTCAGAATCTTCTTTATAAGGGAAATTTTAAAATTTATAATTTTTTGACAACTTAGTGTATTTTTTATTTAAGAGTTATGTAGTTCAATAGTGATAGAAACATTTTTCTTAAATTAATAAATGATGAAACAGAAAGATGGGACTACTCCCTGAAATATAACAAAGATATATGTTATTTAAGAATTTAAAAATTAAACTAAAAATAAGAAGTTTTCACATTGAATAAGAAGAGAAAGGTAACTTCTTGTAGGGGACAGAGGGGAATGTCAGATTCCTGCCTCAAGAAATAGATGGACAGATCAGGGTTGACTTGGTTAGTCTGTTTTCTTATGTTCTTTCACTGAATTTATCAAATGTTCGAAAGAATACTTAGAGACAAGTTTTGATACAAGGTCAAACAAACATATTATATACCTTTTTACTCAGACAAAAAAGTTGAACAGAAACAAGTGTATGAGTAAATGTTTGACATAAAAGAATGAACAATAAAAAAATTGTTTCCTTTTTATCCTAAAAGAAAAAGGTCAAACAAATTCTTCATTGGGTTTTTGGCAATATACTATTTTATGTTTTTTCTATAGTGATTTTTTTAAATAGTGAATATTAGTAACACACGCTTAAAATTTATAGGATATTTTAAGATTATGCTACCAATATTCACTATTAAAAATATTTTTTTCTACATAACACTAATGACAATTTGGTTATGAAATGTCTTTTACAACATCAAACATGGAATAGAAAATTGACAATTTGAACATTAAGGTAAGTCATTTCTTCAAAATGCAACTGGAATTTAATATTCTATGATGCAGGAAATTTTTCTCAAAATAAAAATTGTAACCAAGTTAGTTTAAAATAAATTTAAAACATTCCATTTACCACAAGGAAGTATCAATTTATAATTGATTATGAGGGACGATATTGTGTTTCAAGTGTATGAAAGAAGAGGATGCAGAAAGATTAATACTATTTCAAATTGCTTAAATTCTTGTTACCCCATTCACTACAATCTGCTTTTCTCAGAGATTAATTTCGATAAACAAGTTATTAAACATTAATGTATTGTAAACAGAATGGTTGGCAGAAATAAACTTTTGAATCTTGACTTCCTATAAATAGTAGGCTTACATTGCTTTTACAGCCACTTACTATAAGCAAAATACAAATTGCAAGTGATTCTAGTTTATTTGTTAGTAAATTCATATTCCATGAACAATTTTCCCCCCAACTCTGTGTTGTGTATTTTTCCATATTTATCAGTTATTTTAATACACACAATATTGTTTGCTCCATAACATTGTGACTTAACAATAAAAAAATGTTTATTTTATCATAAGCCAATATATTTCAGTAAATTCTAAATGGCATGACAACATTTCATATGAAAACAAGCTACTATATGGCCTCACATCAACTTTTGATCTATTTCCTTAAATTAGTTTTAACTACCACAATAAACTCTCAAACATAAAAAAGAAAATATTAATATTTGACTCCACAAGTTCATGGAAATTTCAGATATTGTTTCACTCCGAAAGCATTTGTGAATGCTTCTGCTGGTCTGTGCTTCTGACAAGTTCTTTGAAAGAATAAGGTAATTATTACACAAAATGATTGGGAATCTTTTTTTTTTTTTATCCATTTGATCTCACTAAGATTCACACTATTAAGTTTCCTTTCTTGGGAAACACAAATACATAAAACCAAGGTATCATTCCTGTTTGTAATTTTTACAAAGGCTGGAGTGTAGTGAATTGGGAGCATGTGGGAATGATGCTTTGGGTGATGCAGCAGTGCTCCTCTTGATCAGTAGGATATGACTGTATGAAAAGTGTGAAAAAAGCAAAAAATAAACATTCTGTTAATTTTTTTATTATTTAGCATTAAAAATTATAGATAGACTCCTGGATAAGGAGGGCTGTCTATTGTTTACTATCTGCCAGGCCTGCCGAGAGAGTACCAGAGCCCAGGGGCAAATTACTTTCTTAAGGACCCTGTTTTTCTTTTGTTTACAAAATTTCCGATTGTAACATTTACTCCTTGAATTTTTTTTTCTGTAAATGTATACCATATTTGTTACAGGTAATTTTTATAATATTTTTGTATTTATTTCAAAATATGGTCTTTCTTTCGTCTTTAAAATTTAATAATTGAAATTATTCTAAATAGGTGAAGTTAAAAATGTACAGGTGGTCTGTCATTTTCATTAAATATTATGTTATAAGGTATACATATATACTAACAATAACTGGTTATACTACAGTTAATTAAAAAATGTCATTATAAAAACACAAGTGGATACAACTGAATTCTTTGAAGTCAATTCAAACTTATAGAAAAATAAAATTTGATTTAAAAATGTCTCATTTAAAAACATCACAAAAACTAGTTGAAGAATGCAGTCATTTTCACTAGTACTTAACTTCATTGAACAAATCATAGGTTGGACAACATTCTGTGGTCTACATGTTAAAACTTTGTCAATTTCACAAACAGGCATATTCAGTACATTCCAGTGTACATAAATAACAAGATAGTACCTTACGCAAATGAAGATAAATATCTTGGAATGACACTGGATGCAAGAATAAGATGGAAAGCTCACGTTAAGAAGAAAAAAGAAGAGCTACGTATTAGGTATCAGAAAATATACTGGTTGATAGGAAGGGAATCATCTTTGTCTGTTTACAACAAGTTATTAGTGTATAAACAAGTGTTAATGCTGATATGGACATATGGGATTCAGCTTTGGGGATGTGCCAGTCAAAGTAATAGAGATATTATACAAAGATTTCAAAATAGAGTTCTAAGGAACATTGTAAACACGCTCTGGTATGTAAGAAATCAAGATCTCCACAGGGACCTACAAATACAGTCAGAGAATGATGTCATCAAAAAATTTACGCAAAAACACAGAGAGAGACAGCATATAAAAGATATTATGAAATTGAATATCTTCAAATACGCAGTTAAAAACTACCTCCTGCACCAGTGCTTCTACACTGTAAAAGAATTTATTGATTTTAATAAAAGTTAAATCCGTCTTGTACTTTATCATGCCATTGCTGTAGTACTTTTTAAAGAACTTATAACAATTTCAAAAACTATTTTCTTGCATAATTGTGTTGTCTTATGGCTCATATTAATTTAGTTTTATGTGTATTCAACTTTGGCATGGTACATAAATTCTGTAGCCCCATCCTGGCCCGGGTTTTTCTCCAGTTTTCCTTTGGGTAGAGGCGGAGTTATTACACAGGTTCTCTAGGCTTTGTCTAGGGGCATGTTTATTGTAAAAATAAATCATGAATTTAGTGGTTTTTTTTTTTCAAGTCTTATGATTTTTAAACACTATACTCAGAATTATCTATAGTTCAACAATAACTTGTACATGTAAATTTTTTGTGTTAAATTACAAACATATTGACATTCTATTAGTATTATAACTTGCAGCTAACTTTTTATCTTATCTAGGAATTTTTGCTGAAATTTTTGAATCCATCTCTGCCTTAGGGCCCTTGATCGGAATTGATGGGATGGTCCCTTGCTTGCTTCTGGAGAGTAAATAGTTTATTGTCCTCTATGTGGTCACATGCAGTTTGTACTGTTTTTTGACAATAAATTTTTTATTATTATTATTATCAACAAATAAATATAGAAGTAATTCAGCTCCTGGACATTTTTGGAGAACCTATAGACTTAAAAGAAAGAAACCATATGATCTCTAGTGAGGTTTTATGTTATTAGTGAAGTGCACTAAATTATAAACTAATTAAGAGCCACCATTGAGTGAAATCTTAAGTTTTTATTTTTTATAATAATAAGTTAAGTTAAATTAAAATTGCTAATTAGTCTGCCTTTTTTACTAGATTGTAATTGTATAAGTGCTAATAAAGTACTTATTTAATTTTAAAAAATGTTAAAACTTGAAAACTGGTATTCCCTGCCCTCTCAATGAATAGTTTTAAAGTTTTCTAATGCACTAGAAATAAAGAAAATTTGGAATATGCTATTTTTATTCTTATTTTAATAATATCTTGTTTGCAAAATTTCATTTATCGTAATTTTTTATGATTAACAATGAAAATACTAATTTTGTCTAATTGAGGTAGAGTTTTTGTCCATTCTATGCATCCAGTTTAGGAAAAAATTGTTATAAAATATATTTTGTAGTATTTTCAGCTGCCAGGCTCCCATGTATCCAGATCCCAGGGATTGCCCTCCCCCTCTAGCTACTATCTGCTCCCACATGAGAGCTCCCATGCTGCCAAATTGGACACTCCAGCCCAGTAAGATAATTTGTGTTAAATTACGTACATCATTACAATTTCTTTCTTTCAGTCCTTTATTGTTTTGTATTTACTTTAATGACATAATTTCTATTGGAACTTGTATGAAATCCACCAAAACTAAATCCAAAATAAACAAAGACATCTACTCCCTCATGTTAATTCAGAAGTAAGAAAGAAGCTCAAATTTTAAAACAAGTTACTTTCTCGTCTTAAATTAGGTAACAACTAAATATTTCTTTTTACATCACAATACCTATAGAAAAATATAAATTAAAAATGAATCTTCACACAGGTAAAATGAATGTTTTGCTTGCTTTCCTTGTGGTAAATAAATGTTTTGATGCTTAGGCAATGACTTGAAATTGAAACTTATTCTTCAGTGGTGATCTAACTATGTAATATATCATCACTTACATTTATATGAGGAATGATGTAATTGCATCAATTTGTAAATTAAAAGTTTTATTCGCATTTTAAGGTGATAAAAATGAAGGAACTGAATAATGGATGCAATTAAAATGAAAAATCTGTGAGAAATATTGACAAAAAAAATTGAAAAAGAAACTGTCACAACAAATCAATGAAAATCATCAACAAAAATAATAAATAAATGCATTTAATCTAATTTCAGATACAAAAATCCAGTTTGTTAGATGTCTCGTGTATTTAGTTGATGGGACTTTAGGTTATCATTTCTTAATAATGAATATGAATCGAAACTCACCTGGATTTGCACCATCCCGGTACACCTTGGGTAAATGGCGGTAATTGAGGAAATAATGAATATGTCCAAGCTCATGATGTGCAGTAACAAGATCACGCATATTAACTTCAGTGCACATCTTCACTCTAAAAAATAAAACATTTGTAATGAAAAAATATTTGATAAATATGAAAGGCTTAAAAATACATAATCAATATCTAAAAAGAAATATTTGATAAAAAGAAAGTCTAATCAATATACAAAATTTGTCACATCAAAACAGGTGAAAAATTACAATTATTACAATTCAAGGAATCACTTTAATTCATATTTATCTTTAATTTATATATTTTTCAAAAGAAGTACTTCTTGTCTGTACTCAATCTGATCATAGTCATGTACATTATATCTGTTTCCCCTTCCTGACCATTGTTTTCTCATTTTTCTGGGGTTCTTTGATAAAATTGGTTTTAGTTTCATGTCTGCCCCTAGAAAGTAACAAAAATTTTATTCTTCAAATTGAGGGTCTCAAGGTTGAGAAGCCTAAGAACTATTCTATATGAAAGTAAGTTATTACTATTTTTTGCATGCTTTAGGTGCAAACTAATTATCTGTAAATTTTAAGATTTGATATTTCAATTTTATTTTGGCTTAATCTTAGAAATCAATAGACATAATAACCAAAATAGCTCTAATTTGAATTGCTATTGCAAGTGAATAATGATACATATTTAAATGTTTGTCAATTGTAACAAAAAGGTGTTGGAATTATTTAATGTTTCATGCCAGCTACATTAATGTTTTGATATTGGTCTTAATCATGTTTGGCTAAACAGGAGATCAAGTTGTCATTGTTCTACTCACAATGTATAGGGAGGGAAGACACTATGCCATGGCAGTCTATGTATGGAAACTCATTATCTTTCTTACAAATTGTAAGCATGAGAAAATTTTGTACTAAGTGGCATATCTTCATTTAATGAGGCCCAGGGAAGAAGACTCATTTGAAGCCTCATATACCCAAGCAACATACAAATGAGTTTGCATGGCTATGTCCAATTCTATCCAATGCACCAATTCAATTTTCTCTTCCCCCAATTTATTTATTAATTAACCCAAAAAAAAAAAAAAAAAAATCACATATTCCAATATATGAGTATTAAAGAAAATTGAAATTGGGTTGTATTTCATATAAACTTCTCTTATGTTCATTTTATTGGTATACAATTTTTGCCAAAATCATGTTTATATGATCTTAGGTAACCCATTAGGAGGTAGTTTATAGGAAGAAGCTAGGGGTGAAAGACTTCCTCAACCTCCCCTATGCATGCTATTGAATACTAGGTAATAATGATTTGGTCTGGACAACTTTATACACTTTGGAGATCAAGAGAGTTTTCATCTGATACATAGACTAATGACATGTTAGAACAAAGAACAACAGAATGGTTAGCATATGAAATGAAAACAACTGCACAATAAAGATAAAAATTTTGATTGTAAAGCTAATGCTGAACTCAATTTTTGAAAACATTCTATGCCTTTCCATTCTTTTCTTATCCCCAAACCTCCTCCCAACTCCTGAATACATTAAATAAATAAGTAAAAAACCATATAACTTTTAGCTCATGCAAATTATACTGATTATTTCTAAAAAGTAAAAAAGTATTATTATTGGCCCAAAATTAAACTGTAATGATCTCCTCATATTTATATTTAAATATACATATTTTTAGACTTCTTAAAGCTACCAAAAGCATCTATTACCATCAACATAGCAGAATTGTTTTTCACTTTTCTAATTTGCAAGCCAAATTAAAAAACTCAAAACCTATTTTTCTTCTTCTCATGTTTGCTTTTTACGTTAGTCAACATTTTTTTATTTCAATAGATTTTTAACTTTTAAAATGTATTTATTGAAAAACACATTAATATCAATTTTTTAATATATATTTATTTGAATTGAGCATTTTAAATTTTAAAAAGTTAGCAATTAAAATATTACATGCTCACAACATTATAATGTTCAAATGTAAAAATTTCACAATACTAATTAATTTCTTTACAATAATTTTCACAAGCCACATTCCAATAGAAGAGAAAGGAAATAATAAAAATGCAGAAAGCTTACAACAGGTTAATGAAAAGTACAATATTACTAATTTGGAATTAAAGTAGTACTGTCCATTGTGAGAATAATCATTTAATTTGTTTGAAATCAGTAATGGCTAAAATCTGTTGCGTAGGAAGAAGTTAAAACCATAAACGGATGAACAATTGGAAGAAAAGCACCATGGCTTCAATCTTATTGCGGCAATGAGCTAGCTCTTTTAACGACTGAAAAATAGTTGTTAACTCCAATTGTCAGTACCAAATTGGTGCCAATAAATATCTTAGCATGATTTTTAAGAATCAGTTAAGTCTGGGGTAGAATAAATGGATGGATTCATGAAGCAAACAGAATTTACTTTTGTATAATTCAATTTTGGGGAAGAAATTAACATGGATACAAAGGAACTATTTACAATGGAATTTCCATTCTCCATCTACTAATTCCAATTTCACCTCAAGTTCTCAAAAGCCAACACTTCTTCAATAGTGGACAAATTTTAAGGTCCCATGAGGGTCCTTTATTGATAAGTTTCACAGTATCTATTAACCATTCTGTGCTGAACAATTCTGCTCCAAGAAAAGCAAGTTACAGGTCAGAATCACAGGTATTCTGAAACACATTTTGAAATGTTTAAATTTATCATCAAAATGCCATTTACAAATTGACCATGTGGAGTACAATAAACTCATTTCCTGTCTGGAAGCAAGCAAGGGACCATCCCATCAATTCTGATCAAGGGTCCTAAGGTAGTAGGGGATTTATCATTTATGCTCCCAACGGTAACATAATGGCAAACGTCCCCCTAAGATAAGCATAAAAATAGTTAGGAATTTGTTATTACATCTACCAAATATCAACAAAGTTATATTAAATAAAATACAAAAAAGTTAACAAATATGTTCTATTATCAAATCTTTCTTGTGATATACTGGGGAAATTATGAGAGATTAGGAAAACTCATAATGAAGAAGTCATTATGGAGATAATGAAGAAAAGAAAGTTTGTTCACCTTACAAGTATGGGAAAACTCAGCAAGTATGATGAGCTAGGCTAGGGCGAAGAAGATGGTGACGACAACAACGAAGGTGATAGCAAGAATAAGAGGTGGAAGTGAGAGGCTGTAGATGACTAAATATGGAATGGTTAAGGACTCTACTCACAATGTGAAAGTGTCAAAAGACTTAATTCACAAGAAAGCATAACAAGCACATGAAATAACACATAACTATAGAAGTATTAATAAAAAAGAAAGACAAAAAGTTCATAGTTTTAAGCACTGAAATTGATATTGGTTCACATAATCACACATGATCCAAAGGTATCCAAAAAATTACCTCTTCTTTAAAGCTTTACTAGTACCATCTATAAAATATTTTATAATGTTTGTGAGAACATAAACATTTGCATACATAAAATACAACTGCTGAAGAGTATAATAAATGCCCAAATATCTAACAAAGAAATATGCTTTCCTTTTCAAAATAATTGGAATTTTTTTGTAAGTTTCAACGCATGCATTGTATAGCAAAGCATTGAAAACTCATCTCTTGAATCTTTTTCAAAAAATAGCTCATGCAAATAGAAGACCGACCTAAACCGTCAATGATCAGTGGTGTTATTAAGTTTTACAGCACCCCCATTCTGCCACTCTTAAGGGTATCTCTTTTCGAAAACATACAAACTGTTTTTTGACTTGTGTGTAATATAAATTGAAAGCAATAAATTTTAAAGAGATTACACATATACTACGATTACTTGTAGTATCTCTGAAAACATACAAAATACATTCGACTTTTATTTATTTTTATTTTTAAGTACTTATGAAAAAAAGTATTTTTTCTTCTTATAAACAGAATGTTTAATGTGAATAGTGCCAACGTCGTTAGAATTTCCCTTTGTATTGGAACATAATTCAGGCCTTACGTTCACAAGTTCGTGTCATTAATGTGTTCTTTGGACGACGAAATAATACGAAGTCGTGTACAAGTAGCAGAGTTAAATCAAATCGTGTGTTACATCGTAATTCAATTCAGCATTGAGGGAACTGTTATAGACACGTTTGCTACCGACTGCAACACGATTATATGAATCAGTTCGTCAGCGAGACATTAGGACGCATGATTTCTAATTCAGTTCTAGTCAAGAACGGTGTCCATCAAACAAACCGTGTTATGCCTGAAAATTAACTGGTTTGTATTAATAATTTCAAACCTGGAGTCATGAAATTGAGTGTTACCATTATTTGCAAGTCAGTTTTAATGGAGTCATTGAATTATGTACTTCATTCCTGTCGGGTAGACCTATTCCTCGTTTGTGACATTCCACCTGCGTGAAGGTCAACCGACTACGTGAGGCATTTTCCACATCGCGGCAGGAAAAATGTAAGTTAACAATAAAATTCATTTGATATCAACATTAAACTCCTGAGATGTTTTCACTATGTAATTCATTTTGTCTCATCTAGTCTGTAAGTTTCGATTTACTATTTTTTTTACCACGTCGCCGTTGAAGTACATAGTTTCATAGTCATTTGAGTGTATCGTATCAAAAATAGGTAACGGATTGAATGTGCATCGGTTTTTCAGAGTATAACTTAGCCTGATTGAGTACGGAATACATTAAACCACCAAAAATATACCAACGGCAACGTTGATCCCACTCAAATGTTTGTAATATTGCTTGAATTTTGTATCATACGTATACATTTTGTGGACAAAAAATATAATTTCGATAAACAGAAAAAGTCACATTACTAGATCGCCCTTTAGAAATTTTGAACATACTCGTTGTGTTGTTCGTAATACACAAAATAGTGTTATTCGTAATTCATAATTATACAGTATTTATATTACTAACCGCCGACCGAGCTTGCTATTGAGGGCGTAGCTAGAAATGTTTTGTCATTTCATTTCTTTTGTCTTTGCGACTTTTGTTGCGTTTCTTTCATCGTCGTCTACAAGCGTCTTTCGCAAGGGCTTACAAAGACGAATTTTCGCAGAGATGAGATCATACTAGGTCGATTTTGAATCTCCCTCATCTGTAAATGCCATAAAATTGTGTTTTCTTCAAAAACGTTTACATAGTTTCTTGTGGGAAGGATAGAGTAACACGCCATAACTCAATGAAGTTCATATCGAAGAAAAATTACTATGTCAATACTGCTACAGTTTCCTTGTCATTTGATTTGTCTCTAAATGCACGTTGTGAAATAGAATGTTATAAGGTGTGAAACTCAAACACGTCCAGTGGCCGAAGAATGTATAAATCTGGACTGTCCATGAAGGAGTTGTTCTGTGAAAACTCACCTATACGACCTCCGATCGCAGAAGTCCCAAGCGGAGGGCTGACACACAATGGGCCGATCAGGTGGCGCTTGAAGCACTGAGCCAGCCCAGAATTCGGCGGGCAGAACGCTCATGTTGAGCGACAAATAGAAATCCTCCGCCAACTTGAACATGGCCAGAGGTGTGTAACCTTGCTCCAGCAAGGCAGGCGTTACATCGACGAAGTTTTTCCCCGGATACGGAACAGTTATGTCTAGAATATTGCTCCATGACTGACCCCACATGTTACCTGCAGACAAATTAAAGAGTTTTAAAAAATTGTTCATACAACAACTTTTAAAAGTACAAATTTACACGTATTTGTTGTAAAAGGAAACGATGAATAGAAATACGTCGGGAGTTGGTTAAAATCGCTTTCGTTTCACGTTGCGAATTCATGTCTCCGGGAGGACATATTCAGTGAGGACGCCGTAATGGTATTAATAACAAAATATAGTAAGATATAATCTTATATTAATCTAGCATTCTTTTCACAGTTCTAGTTTTTAAATCTATCACATGCTCCAATTTTACTTGGGCCTCGCATTTTTAAATTTAAAAAAAAGTTATGTTGGTTGAATAAGGTAACTAGGTTAAAAATACATAAATTAAAAAAATCGAATTTCGAGGCAGGACCCTGCTACTGAAATTAAAACTGTAAATGCAAGAGACATGAGATGTTTGAAGAGCGTTTTCGCAATCTCTAATTTTAAATACGAGCTCTTAAGAAGACGTAAATTTGATTTCCAATCATAATATTTCGACTGATATTTCAGTAATCATCCTATGAATGCACAACATACTCGTTACTTACCCAAAATGTGTTCGGGAAGCGGCGCCTGTCGACTGAGCTTGTCGGGACCATAAAGGTCTCGCAGTTTCCGACGTACATACGCATGCATCTGCTCATATAATGGACGAATGTCGTTCCACGCTCCTTCCACGTCGAAACGCAATCCGGCATCGCTCTCATAGGGGTACATCCAGTATTCGGAGAAGTCATGGAGTCCTGTTAGTATGATAATACATTACATGTGTGTCAATTATGAGACAATAATAAGATAATAGAAATTTTTTGTGTTAAAAATATTAATTATTAACATAGGGGTCTTACGCAAATTACCTAAGCATAAGAGCATTACATACTATGCTATTCATGTGGGCCCCTTGAATGGACAAGGGGTAGTTGCAACAAGAAGAGAAGCATGCAGCAACTATAGGACATTGGTAAACCACCTTCACGTGGTGTTCCCTGGGTAACTCGGAAGGTTTACCACTATAGGCAATCCATACAGTCTTTTCGACCTCCTGATACATACACTATGAAAAATTTGCCAAAATTTTAAATAGTTACCTTAAGAACCACTAGACAGACTCTTAGTCCCTCTCTAAGAATCTGCCAATTGAATATTGAAGGCATAAGCAAGTCACAGAGCGAATGTCTCTCAAAATTGCATTTGGAACGTAGTCCTACTACAAGAGACACACGCTAGCGACGAATCACAGCTCTAGAAAAGAGGGAAAATCGATGGATATAAAGTAATGGGTGTCATGTATCATTCCCAATATGGCAAGCTACGTACGTGCGGAAAAAATGGAAAATGTAAACTTTATCTCGTCCTCGCAGTCTAATAATATTTTCACTGTGACTATAATAGCAGCTGGGTTCAAAATAGTAAATGTGTATAAACCACCCTCTACTCCTTGGCCATACTCACCACTACCATCTGGAACTCATTCAATCTTGTGTGCAAGGGACTTCAATAGCCATCATACTCAATGGAAGTACAGAAAAAGTGATGATAATGGGCAGAAGCTGGTGCAATGGTCGGAGGCTATGATTACACACCTTATATTTAGTGCTAAAAACAATGCACATTCCGATCAGCGAGGTGGAAGTCTGAGACGAACCCTGACCTGTGTTTTGTATCTGCTGACCAACAGAACCAGCCAGTGCCTGTCGCCCGTACCGTTCTTACAAGGAACTTCCCACACAACCAACATCGACCTTTATTCCTCGTAGTGGGAACACAAATCCCGATTATTAGGAGCTCCCAGTATCCAAGATGGAACTTTGCTACGGCGAAGTGATCAAAATATACTTCTGATTTCCATTCAAATATTCGATTCATCACTCCAAAGGCAAAGAACTATCACAAATTTGTAAAAATGGTCATAACAGCCAAGAAACATATAACAAGAGGAGTAAGGAATATATACAGGGCTGGAGTGAAGCAAATAAACTTCTGTACGCAGATTACATGAAGAATGCCAAAGAAGACGTTGCAGATGATTTACTGCATAATCTCGATGAGGTTCGAAAAGAGAAATGGAATGAAACCACCAGGAACTTAAATTTCAAACACTCTAGCAGGAAAGCTTGGAGACCACTCAAGAAACTTGGCGCCGACTCGCATACCAGCAGGAACCTTCCTAACATCAATGGTGACCAAATCGCCAACCGTATTGTTGACATGTCCAGAGCTGTGAAGGACAAGACTCGCTCCACTAGGGTTAAAAGAGAATTTACGAATTTGAAACGCAGTCTCGCATCAGTAGAAACTTTATCAGATAAATTCACCGTTACTGAAATAGAAGCTGCTGTCAAATCGATGAAAAACGGGTTGTCGCCCGGTTTTGACAATATTCATCGAGTTCCCAACATATTGTGATAAGCACACAATACACTGACTGACTATATTTTTCTCCGATATCCTTAATTTCCAAAGACTGTCTAAGGAGTTTAAAAGAACAAAAATCATCACCATTCTCGAACCAGGGAAGCCTGCCGACCTCCCTGAGAGCTACAGACCAATTTCATTACTAAGTGTTACTTATGAACTATTATAACGTCTAATTTATAATAGAATCTGCCCATTGGTTCTGAACACACTACCAATAGAGCAAGCTGGTTTCCGGTCAAATCGCAGCTGCGAGGATCAGGTGTTGGCATTAACTACGCACATTGAAAGAGGATACGAAGAGAGGAAGAAATCAGGGGTGGTTTTTATAGACCTCACTGCGGCATACGATACAGTATGGAGAGAGGGGTTAGTTTACAAACTTTTAAAGGTCACTAAGAGCAAGAAAATAACAACGCCTGTAAATAATATATCAAGTAGACTGTTCCAAGTGACAATGGATAATAAGGTGAGCAAACCAAGACTATTGAATAATATTATCCCCCAAGGCTCACTACTGGCACCACTTCTCTTTAATCTCTACATCTCTAACATCCCGAGCACATGTGCACACAAGTTTGGGTACACATATGACCTAGCCCTCGCAGTCCAACATAATGACGCAAAATTTCATTGAAGATGAACTACCCACTGACCGTTACACTCACGGAATAGCTGACCCTCAGTACTACTAAAACCGAATCATGTCTCTTCCACCTAAATAATACAACGGCTCAAATGACTCTAAGTGTAATGTGTGATGGCATATCCCTATCACATAATCCCCATTCAAAGTATCTAGGTGTGATTTTGGACCGCACACTTTCCTATAATAAACATATGTCTAACTTGTCACCAAAATTAAGAGCACGCAATAACATACTCCACAAATTGGGGGGTTCAACCTGGGGGACCAACCCCACTACTTAACGCATCTCAGCTCTTAACTTGGTTTTCTCAACTGCGGAATACTGTTCATCAACGTGGCTTAACAGCTGCCATGTCCGTAAAGTGGATAATGTCTTGAATCAGAGCATGAGTGTGATTTCAGATTGCATTAATCCACAGCCACCGAATGGCTGCCAGTATTGGTCCACATAGATCCTTCTGATTTTCGTAGGAAAAAATCTTACTTAGTGAATATAAGAAGATACAAGAAAACCCAGACCTTCCTATCCACCAGGATATGATAGTTTTTAAAAGACTGAAATCAAGAAAACCAGCAGTTAAGACAGCACAACTAATAGAACAGAATTTCAAGAGCGGAACTGAATGGGTCAAACAGTGGCAAACGAAAGTCGACACAGTATTGCACCCTCTACTCAATCTCCAAAAACTACCCCACGGATTTAAACACCCCCGCAGAACCTGGATCCAACTAAATAGAGTCCGAGCAGGCCATGGTAGGTGTGGAGCTATGCTCCATAAGTGGGGATTGATACAGGAGCCCAGATGTGATTGTGGTGCCGCCCTCTAAACTCTGCGGCATATAACTTATGAGTGTCCACGAAGAGCGTTCCCTGGTAGCAAAGACAACCTCTTGATAGCCTCAGTGATTGCTGTTCAATGGCTGAATTCATTCGACCTAGTGCTGTGATTTGTGTTTTTGTCAAGAAATTTTTTCATTTTTTATGACCCTTTCTCTTTGTGTATCTAATGTATGACAAGTGTCATAAGCTAAATAAATAAAAAAACTATTTATGTACCACTGCTAGTCAAAATAGTTAATGTTATGAACAGGATAGGATTCTTCTTTGTATTCGTTTAGTCGATTCCGACTCTTCGTGACCCCATGAACTAAACCACGCTATACTCTCCTGTCCTGCACCATCTCTCGAACACTAGGATAGGATAGTCTGTTAATAAAGAAGACTCTGACGTCATGTCTATTCTTATAAATAAACCCCCCTCACAAATAAATGAAATGGATACATGATAAATATTTAATAACATTTCCTGGCTTAGAAAAGATACATAAAGGTAAGAGTATGTATGATCAGAAAACTTACAAAAACAGTTGGGGGAATTCAAGTAGAAACACGTACGTAATTTCAGTTTCATTAAATTTTACACATTTTTTTGCCAAATTATTTTCTCGAGTTGTATAGGAAATACTGTCAAATTAATTTTTATTTCAGTCATTACTTTGCTCGAAACATCTTGTAAGTCAGGGTATCCGTCTGTTGATGTGATTATTCTTCTCACATTACGGTAATATTAATGCTTAATGCAAACCGTGACCCCTTTGCTTGCGAGGGAGCAGCACATAATGAAAACACCAATGCCTCACACGAGATACGAACCCAGTTACTCAACATTCACCTCAACCAACTGAGAGTAAATTTATACCTATATACTTGTTCGTCCGAGGAAACCGGCATCTCAGTAGACATAACTAACAGCTTTTCGGCCATTTTTCTGTGGACTTTTTCTGGGCTATGTCAGTGTCGCTGTCGTACTATGCAGGCTTAGGTCTGTAGTACTCTGACATTGTCGTGAAGAAGGCACTTACAAGGAGACCGAAACGTTGGTAGTTATGTCTACTGAGATGCGGTATGTCCCGGACAAACAAGTTTATACTGACTCCGGTCGCGGAAGCCTACGTTTAAAAATTTATATGTTTCCCAAATAACTTATTATTATATAGGCTTATTTAAAATGGAAACGAGCTCACAAGTAATATTTTCCTTTCTTTTGGTCACCAATCTGCGCAAAAAACAAAATAAAAAACACCGAAAGAAAAATGCGACGGATGAAATAATTTTGTTTTGAGCCCCACCATGATGTCAGATTTTCGTAATATTGATGAGAACCACCTCGGTGATTTTATGAGAAAGTTAAATAGTGAAATGATGAGCACTGTCTCACCGTTGGCTCGCGCTGCCTCATTGCTGAGCTCTACCAGTTGCTCGAAGAGGTCGCGGACTCGTTGTCCCGTGTGGCGTCGCCATTCCATCCACACGTGCTGCAATTCGTCCCAGTCGCGGCTGCGAGCCATGATGAGGGTCAGCTCTAGAATAAAGGGAAGTATAAATGTAATTGACATTGTATCACAAGAACTTACTTCCCGTTACTTTCAAAATTAAAACTCACGCTCACCAATGTTACAGTACGGGTACAGTGCTCGGAACTCGGAGCTCTTTCTGTAACGAATTGTTTTCGGATCGGCTAAGTATGATCTTTCCAAAGTGACATTATTGGACTAGTTTTTACAACGTTAAATTACTTCAATACTATTACATTTATTTCTCAGTAAATATGATATCAAGTGACGAGTTTAGATTGATTTATATTTAGATTGAAGACAGAACGAAACCGTTACGTTCGGTCTCTATGTCTTTACATGCTCTTGTGCATTTCAAACGAGTCAAGCGAGTTCCTGAATACTATACTATTAACAGATAGGCAGAAATTAAGTCATATCTTTTCAGCATTACAATACATTATGTTGTTATTAAACAATTACCATAAAGATACAGAACAATTCTCAGTGATTTGACGATCTTGGTGCTTAAGCATTGTTAGGAGGGTGATTTTCAGCTAAAATGGCTCAGCGTAAACCTGGGTTTATTCGCTCAGGAAGAGCACATATGTTCAGTAGTCTACCTCAAATAAACATACTATGGGTTTACTTTTCATAAAAAGAGATCATTTGCGAATAATTTTTTATTTATTTATTGATGCCATACAATAAAGCTATATATTTATGAGCAATTATGTTATCGTGAATTGTGTCCAAATTGAATAAGAACCTTCCTTTTGGCCTAAGAGGCCTTCGAAAGGTTAATAATATGATTTAGTTAATACGAATTCGGATGTGTCTGAAAGAAATTAATTAAAAATATTTCACGAGTCATGGTGACTCAATTTGGCGTAATTACTGATCTACTCTATTAACATTACTATGTAATTATTTACATTTTTCGTTATAGCAAGGAGTAATAAAATATTTTAATTTACATAACAATGTTTGTGTTTACAAAAAACTAAGAAATGTAAAAATAAAAATGAATTTACAAACAAGGGTAGTTGAGAAATACAATTTACTTTTGATGAGTATCAAAATTGATTTTGGAGATATTTAACCACTGAGGAATTTTCTGATAATTTATGTCAGATATTCACACTAATTCAACATTTAATGAGTTGTAGATAAAAAATGTAAACAAAATCATACGTCGATCATAAAATGATCTGAGGATAGACAATATTGTACTAATAGTAATTAAAATGCTCTGTTCCATTCAATTCAAAAGGGCTTTATTTTAACAAAAAATATACAATATATATGGCGGGGCTTGGGG
>NNCF01125866.1:111611-171288 GCA_002313205.1 Laupala kohalensis | reverse complement strand
AATTTTTTTACAATTGAAATACTTTATATATTCTACATACTTAACTCACTCCTCATTTATAATGTTAGTATCGATATTCAGTATTATTTATTGATTTCCAGATCAGGGAACGAACATTGTCATTTTGAAACATTCTTTGCGGGTATATAACTTTTTACGAAGCAACATGGATGTTACATTTGTGAAGATAAACGTATTAGTCAGACATTCAGTATAATATTTACAGTAAATTTAAATCGAGCGAGGCAGTTAACAAGGTCGTATTTAGTTTTATATGTTAAGTTATTGTAACTTGTAGTTCCCCGTATTCCTGATTCAGTGTCATATTCTAAGGACTTGTTATTTTAAATCTAGAAATGTTCTCCAATTAAAGTAACATTTTGCCGTCAATTCAACAGAGAATTTCATATTTTCAGAAAGTGTTCAACAAATATGGGATATTATACGAAAGATGGTTTTTCATTGTAATATTTATGTTACTTATGCATAATATTTTAATGGCGTTCTACTTTTTACTGGCTGTAAAATTAGAAATTTAGATCGCTGAAATTTTCCTCTCGGACATACGACGAAGGCGCCAATGACACGTAATTTCGTTTAACAAATAGAAGAAACTTTTATATTTGATTGTCAAATGATAGAGCAGGAACAACGAAGAGATTTCTAATGAAACTCGCGGAGAGGAATACATTTTAGTTTTATGTTAAGTGTAAAATGCATTATGACTCTGAAAGGCTAAACCTTCGCAACATCGAGGATTTTCCTTTTTCCTTTTTAATGTTTGTAGAAAAAATAAATTTATCTACAATAATGTAGTGTAATTAGAAAAAAAAGAAAATAAGAATACAGGGACCCTGAAGATGATTCTAAACTAGCATCACAACGTTGACCACGCACGATTAAATTGCAATAGACTGTTTAACAAAAAATAAAGTAATTGATTGTTTATAATAAAATTGCATAATTAATAGAGCATATACCTTTTTCTTTAGTAAATATTGTTCTCCAAATGTATAATGTTGTAAATCTAGATGCTATATGAATAAATATTTATTGAAAATATGGTTTGGATATATATTAGACCCGTTTTCTACTCAATATTTTTATTAAAATAAAGTTTTAATACTTGGAGTATAATTACGAACTCGTGAATTTCTTTTAGTATCATTGTTTTCTTTAAATATAAATTATTAGCTTTTAAAATCGATATAAAATTTAGTATCATTGTTTTCTTTAAGTATAAATTATTTGCTTTTAAATTCAATATAATTTTTTTTGCATATGTTTATTGAAATTTTGAAGAACTTTTCTAAATTCCTCGTAAAATACATCGTTGAACACNAAACTAAAATATCGAAACTTAAAGAGAACATGAATAGAAATTATTTTATAGAACTTTTGCCGTAAAGTGCTCTGCCACGTTGTCATGTATGTCGTAATGCTACGTTGCCGAATTGACAATTGCCCAGCGTATGTTTTAAGATTTTCCTAAGCAATGTGAGAGCATGAATTAAGGTTTTGTTCATTACAGCTCCCAAACAGATATTACGAGCTGAATTGTGGTATAAACCATTTTCAAAAATCAGTTCACAGTAGGATTCGAACCCACCTTGTTTGTGGTGACAGAACAATCATAGCAGTGCTTTAGTGTTCTCAGCCAATTACACTTTTGCTGGAGGAGGTAAAATGTCATTATACCACATCGAATGTTTTCCTGAAGTTTTGTTCCCCCGAATTATTTTCATACTCGACCCTGACTTTTGTAAACGATGTATTATGGAGCGTACATGTAATGCAGCGATGTCCGCTGCAGCGTTGTAATTTTGAGCCGCGAGTTTAATTTGGAGATCGTTACGTTAATGCTCTGTTATCGCACCTGGTTGAAGCGTGAGTCCGCAGTGGAAAGGTTTTTCGTGCGCGCAGATGGATGCGCTGTTATACACAGCCAGCATGTCGTTGATGAGTCGGTTGTAGCGTTCCAACTTCTCTGGTGGCAACGCTGAGGGTCCGGCCACGGACAGGAAATGCAGCTGGCGACGCAACTGCGGTGAACGCACCTCATCTTCGCGTACTCGTCGCATGATGCGAGACAGCTCCCGCTGGAACGCGCCATATTCCAACTGGGCTTGGAGCTGCAACAGACAACCCTCGGATTACGAACAAGTCTAGGGACCGGTTCGAATTTTTTAAAAAATATGCTTCCTTTTCCTGCAGTCTTTCTATTACATTTACAAAATATCAGTTGTGGCTTCATTTTCGTACAAATCCGAATATGTGCAATTTTCAACATCATAAAATTAAACACATTATAATAATATAATTTAAAAATTACATCATTAAATGAATGTTTCAAGTACCAAGAATCGTGATTTATTTGACTTTTTAATGAAATAAAACATTTTGTTAACATTGTGTTTTCAACCAACATTATAATATATTTGATTTTTCAAAGCGACGCGATTTCAGTGGAACGTGAAATATGTCGAAGTTGAATAAAATATTGTCTTTTAATAACATAATATTTTAAAAATTGAATCTATTTCGTGATTGAAATTACGGTTGCGATCCAAGGTAATAAAGGTAGTAATTTTTTAAAATTAATTGTAAGAAAGCTTAAAATCAAAACTCGTATACCGTGAGGCACATCATGATGTCGACAAAAATGAAAAAAGAAAAAAAATCCGCAACAGATTTCGAACCATGCATCTTGTGGATTCTTACGGCGGCGTTGTCCTGGGAGCTAATTTATAAGTTAGTAGAAAAAATATAAAATAATATATAATATACAGATTACCAATATGGTAATTTCAGTGGCTATTCGGGTCACGCACACAGGCATAAGAAATTCTTTTATTACTAATAAGCACTCAAAGTACTCAAACAAACAACATAGGAACTCAGATGTAAGTCGTTAATACTCAAATACGAATAATTTAAAAAGGTTGTTGTGATTACTAATTATATTTAGCTCGGACATGAGTCAGTCAAACAATATCAGTTCTTCTAACAGCAAAATCTATAGTTAAAATAAAATATAAAAGTAATATAAAAAAATTGTTCCTCTTTTTTATAATCTTCCAAATACTTTCCAAAAATCAAAGGAGTATAATAATTTTACGAGCCAACACTAAATTATTCGAAAAAGAAAAAATGAGCAAGGAAACGTCGTGCAAGCAATTTGTGGAGATGGTAGCACACAAGAAGAGGATTAAGATGTTGCGAGCTTCAGTTTAAGGCAGGGAAAGACACAGAGATGGAGACTAGTAGAAACGCGGGCTTTACATAACCAAGATCAGAGAACCAATATTCAGTGGATCCCAACCATGCAACCTAAATGCATAAAAACGTGAGTTGCCCAGAACCTAATGAAGAGGTTTTAGTACATGTTTTAATAATTTTTTTATCTTCTTTAATACAATTTAATTTTTCACAAAAATCGCTAAATTTCAAGACATATTTTAATACAACCACTAATATTAGTGAAGTAAATAAATAAACTTTATTTTAAAAAAGATTCCAACAGCGATGACCATGGGGGGGGGGGCGAAATTACGATACTCCCTACGAACAAGGAAGGTAACATCTCATCGATTCCAACCAAGGGCCCAAGAACAGTGTAATATCTATAAAAGAAGTTATTAACAAATGTGCTGTTATCCAATTATTATTTCCAAAATAATTCATTGATGCAGTAAAAAATCGAGGTAAATAATAACAAAAAAATTATTGGCATTCCCGCATTTGTATAAACCCGCCTCTACCCGAAGGAAAACCGGAGAAAAACCCGGGTCACGATGGGGCTAAAAAGATCATGCACACAAGCAAGACAACTATTATTCAGCGGATTTAACTATTCAAAAGAATCATTAAATTTCAAGAAACCACTAATAACAGTGGTGTAGTGATAGCGTCTTCACTCCCAATGCACTACTGAGCGGAAAATTTTTTCTGTAGGTTACCTCACTTGCTGTCACACTCATGTCAGTTCGATTTCTCACATTCCCTGGCAATCTCAATCTCAATTTCTTCTCCCAAATCAATGTGGTTATCCAAGCTTCATGGTCTTGTTCCCACCGAACCATAAATATACATCCTGGCCCGGGTTTTTCTCCGTTTTTCCTTCGGGTAGAGGCGGATTTCTTATACAGGTTCTCTAGGCTTTGTCTAGGGGCGTGTTTATTGTAACAATNCGTGTTTATTGTAACAATAAATCGTGAATTTAGTGTTTTTTCAACTCTTATGATTTTTAAACACTATACTCAGAATAATCTATAGTTCGATAATAACTTGTACATGTAAATTTACAAACATATTTGCGTTAAATTACAAACATATTGACATTATATATGTATTATAACTCGCAGCTAACTTTTTATCTTATCTAGGAACTTTTGCTGAAATTTTTGAATCCGCCTCTGCCTTAGGGCCCTTGATCGGAATTGATGGGATGGTCCCTTGCTTGCTTCCGGAGAGTAAATTAGTTTATTGTCCTCCACGTGGTCATACGCAGTCTGTACTGTTTTTTGACAATAAATTTATTATTATTATTGTCAACAAATCTGTTAACAATGATGTATGACCACACGGAGGACTATAAGTTAATAAACTTTCCGGAAGCAAGCATTGGACCATCCTATCAATTCCGATCTAAGTGGTAAAAGGAGAAAAACCCGACCGAATTCGGGTTATGAAGATAAAACAGTAATAAATACAGTAAAAATTCTCATCCGTAAAATTTAAATTTTAATAAAAAATCATTGTACATTTGTATGAGGTTCGTTCTACATCTGTTCCTAAATTACAGGACCGACTTCAATGAAAATTCGGGACAATTACTCAATGATTGAGCAAAATTACCGCAGGACTAAGGTGTTCCTTTCACAGCTGCTGTGTGAGGGGTGAACATCAAAATACAGAAAAGAAACGAAAATATTAATTATCTTTTTGTGTTAAATAATGGAAAAATTGTCAGTTATGTACAGTATTGATAATGGAGTCACCGAATTGATTAAAACGGCATACGTAATACTAATTACTAGTACATTATCAGTATAAATCTATGAAAATTTAATGTGTTGTACAAAAAATTCAGTATTTCTGTAGTACTGGAAGACATCTCGTACGTACATAAAAACTGAACGATCCAAAATTTTATTTCACCTTCCTGATATCCTGATACACGATTACAATAATATTATATTACAGTAATACATTTTAGTAAAGCATATTTTTACCAACAATCTAAGATGTAAAAGATAACAGGTAAATTTTATTGTATCATACAATAGAGGTAAAATTAAGCTGCACTGATGATTCAGAAACAAGCCATCATTGTAAGATTAAATTTCAATATCTGGGTGACCGAGCTTCGCTCGAATAGCTCACAAAATATGACAAAATATTTTTCGCAATATATTGGCGCACAAAATACTCAAACCATGGGTTCCTTACTCAGTTACACTACTGTGTAACCATGAATATAACGAATGATAATTCCATACGGAACTATTTTGCTAATTTGGTAACTGTGCAGTTTACGTTGCCCATATAAGATGTTTTTTGTGTGTGTCCGGGTTTATGGAATAATTCTGAAATTTTATCGAATTGACACTCCGTATTTACGCGTAGAACATATACTGAGAGTAAATAGAAAATAATAACCATTTGTCTTAAACTGTGCTTGCCTGCTTTATTCACAAATTCGAAAATAAAATGAAAATTATCTATTCATTGTAACCCACAATATACCCTATTTATAATACTAGACATTACTATTAGACATACATATTTATTTATTTATAAATGTTGACTACTTGGTGACTACCGATAGAAAGTATTCGCCGTCCCTACGACACCGATCAGTGGCGAACAGTCTTCAGTTAAAAGAAGGTATTTTGCCTTTTGATTGGTAATCACTTATTCTTCACATCTTTACTTTCAAATTATTCGTAGGTAGGAGGAAAGTATAATGAACGCCCGAAAAATAAATCGAGATCTCTTCAGATCTTTACGATAATAGAAAGTATGTGATAGATTTTGGTTCATTCTATAACACAAAATAATCAACGTATCCGAACCAAACTTGAATTTGGTTTGAGTACATTTGGAATAGGGACACATTTCTGCAGACTCTTTGCATACTCTTTCTGTCGCTGTAGACACTCGTGTCAGCAGAATGATACTTTCGCATGCTGCCGCACACAACCGGGGAAAGAAGGTGAACTGGTGTCAACGTTGAAATAAAAAACTCTACACGCGTTTTCATTTTCCATCGAGTATTGAAAGGAAAGGTTGGATTACAGCCGTATTCTTTGGATGTTTATTTTTATTTTTTTCAAAAAGGTAGTAATAGAATTTTGTTTTTGAATTCTATACTGATGTTTTTAATTGAACTGACCTAGGAACACATTTTAACTTAGAAGAAACTTACAATCCTCTTATATCTTTGCCAATTATTACATGAATTCGCTGGTTCGTATTTTGTGTGTAGAGCTAACTTTCATTCAATGCGATGTGTTGTTACTACGTTACATCAAAAGTAGTCATGTCAAATTTAAATTAATATTGTTTTTTTCATAATTTCTTTTTTAATAATAAGATAAAAGATCGTCGAAATTTGTTCGTAGTATAGGGATCAAAGTCTCATATATGTATATACGTGCGAGGTCCGAGTTCGATTCTCTGGCGAGAAAGTTATATTTTCATTTATTTTTGTCAATATGATCTGGCTCATTATACATTTTAACATTTGTATTGTTTCTATTAAAGAACAATTTTTTCAATTAAAGAACAAATTTTAAGTCAGCTGTCTCTAAAAACGCCGGTTCAATCAGCTTGGTGTGCTGTTGGTGGTGAATCTGAGTTTTCGGATTCTTAACTATTGTATAACTTATTTTTTAAAAAATCAAAATGATTGAAAGAAAATTTGAGATGGAAACTCGTATGAACTGAAAGAAAAATTCTTGCAGGTAAGCAGCAAACTTAAGCAGTGTTATTCGCATTTTAGTTACGCAGCAGCTACTTATTAATAGTAAAAATGTTAAAAAGAGGATAAATGTATAATAGACTTATCATATGATCGACAAAAATGAATAAAAAAATCACTCGCCCTTCCGGGGATTCGAATCCCGAACCTAACGAGAGATAAGCACTCACATTACCTCTAGACCATCAGGCACAATGGACGATTTATAAAACATTTGGTTTATTAACAACGCTAGTATTACACAGGTGTTAAAATTATTCTACAAAGAAATAAATACCATGTTATATCACATTTCCATCCCAAAATACATCTTATCATTGAATTTCATTAAAGTCGTTAAAGCCGTTCTCGAGAAAAATTTTGACAAATACATAGGTATATAGATACATAGGCTACTTTAATTGTTCACTTAATAGTATAGGATTATATTTTAAAATTGTTTCTCGAATAAATCTGCTAGCGTGGTACTCAAAGATCCAATACCCGATTATGTGTCAAAAAAAAGGAAACCTCGCAGCGCTCATTTCGTTTCATACGAATTTTAATTACGGAATATTCACAGAGCGGTGGCAAAATTGATTGAAAGAAAGTGCATGATTTATTATCAGTTTCTCGAACTTATTTTCCGTATATCCCAGGTATTACATATTCTTTCTCTTAAATAAGACTAATAATCTCGGAAATGATATACAATTAGGAGAGAATCATACCTTTCTGATAAATAATGATTAAGTGGTCCAGAGATGATCGTAATTGTTGGAAACAACTGTCATTTCAAAATAGAGGAAGGAGGTTTTGATAGTATGCTGTTCTCAGGAGGCTTTGAATCAGAGAATATATTCTCCGTTAATATGAAATTGCATAATATATGAATAGTTTCTCTCTTTCTAAATAAACTTGTACGTCTAAATTATTTCTCTTTGGGTCGATTGATGGTCCTCAACATCAACATGTATCATTTAACCTATGAAATAAATTATGTCGTGCAATTTGCGACATAACTTCAGAAGTAATCGTGGAGTTGAAGAAAGTTTCCAGAAAGCATTGTGAAGCACTGAAGTCGAAAATGGAAGTCGTTATAGGAGGGGTAGAGGGTGGAGCAACTACTTCAAAACTTGTACTTTACAATGGAAAAGGAGAAAAATTAGTGGAAACCACAGGTCTAGGAACAAATCATTGGATCATCGGAATTCCTGAGTGCATTAAGCGTATCAACAAAATGGTCGAAGAAGCTAAGACCAAGATTAAGCTTCCTCTGAATCGTCCCCTCTCTGCCCTTGGTTTGAGTTTAAGTGGGTGCGAACAAGAAGAAACAAATAACCTGTTAAAAGAACAATTAAAAAAAGAATTCCCTGACGTTAGTAATGCATACGTCGTATGTAGTGATACCGTAGGTTCAATTGCAACAGCTAGTGACTCTGGGGGGTTAGTATTAATTGCTGGTACAGGATCGAATGCACTTCTGATAAACCCTGATGGTAAATCGTATGGATGTGGTGGTTGGGGTCATATGTTGGGTGATGAGGGGTCTGCGTATTGGGTTTCGATGAAAGCTATGAAAATTTACATGGATAATGAAGATAATTACGTGAAAGCTGCACACGACACAAAGGTGGTTTGGAAAGCAATTCAAGAACATTTCAAAGTGAAGGAGAGAAGTGAACTTCTTGATCACTGTTACTCCAAATTCGATAAATCGTTCTTCGCAGGTCTCGCTAAACTTTTAGCTGATGGAGCTGACCGAGGGGATGTCTTATGTTCTTGGGTTTTTAGTGAAGCAGGGCGTTGTCTGGCTGGATTTGTTCGAGCATTAGCCCCTCATGTACATGCTGATTTGCTGTTAGCCGTTGGAGGTCTCCCCGTGGTCTGTGTGGGTTCAGTATGGAATAGTTGGAATCACTTAAAATCAGGTTTTATCACAGGGCTAGAAAAACCAGGAAAAGGACCGGCTTTCAAGAATTTGTCTCTACTTAAACTTAAAACCGATGCATCCGTAGGAGCGACGTATCTGGCTGCCAAATCTATCAACCATAATTTATCACGAAATTACAAGAACAATTTTGACGTATTTTTTAAGTATGAAGCTTGATCATAGCCACTTCATCAAAGAAGCGTCCAATCATATGTGGAGAAAGTGAAACAGTTGTTGGTTTTTAATTATGAAAACGGTCTCTGTTCGTAAATAAATAATATGTTTGTATAAAGTCAAGCGCAAGAAAGTAAAATGTTGAATTTACTTGAAAATATGAACATTCTATATCATTTACGAATAGCAAGACATAGCTGTTTTGTACTGTGCAAGCGAAATGTTTGTTTTGTCTCCAAAGAGTATTCGCCTTGGCTCAAGACGAGAACAAAATATTTGAAGTTTTTTTCATGTTAAGTCAACTACTGATTGATGAAACATATTCAAGAAACAAGACATAAAAAGACACATCAAAGATTTATGTTCTCAGGGGTGAATTAGCGGACTCGATACGTGTTATAGTTTTTTAATACTTTAAACCATTATTAAAAGCAAACAAGAGATTTTTAGTGAAAAAAATTATTAACTAATAGTGTAATTTGTGAGTGTGATTTTAGTTTTGTATATTATGTGGTAAAACATATACTTTACTGTGCATACAAATTAAAACGACATAGTGTATCAAGATTTTTTAGATTTGAATTGAATAATTCTCTTGTGAAAGAGATAAAATAAAGAAAAGTTTCATTTTCCAGTTAATGGTGTGTCCATGAAAATCAAACTGAAGGAAGATAAAAAATGTGCTGACATTCGTTGAAAAATAAGTTTGAGTAATATTACAACTGTAAATACGGATATGGGAAATTATAAATTATTTAAATATAATTGCTTGCTTATTAAATCATTTTGAGTGAGTGAAAACCATGCGATACGACTAATAAGATAAATGAAAATCTTGACGAGACTCAATAATGACCAGCTCAAAGATATACATAATATATTATATCAAAAGATTAGCGAAAAATGAACTTACAAGTTCATTCGTAAACTACGCCAATACTATGACAATCAGAAGCTTCCGATCTTACCTCTACTTTCAGTCACAGCGGCATAGTATGTACAGAAATTACGAAATCTAAAGTCAAAAGACGACCTCAAATTCTTATCTTTTAAATTATTTTCTCTCATAAAACGAATTAAGTCCTTCCAGAACAAAAACAAAATGACATAATAAATCCTTCTTCTTCATTTCATAGTTAAACCAAAATTCAATGGTTCAAATGTTACACATACTCAAAAAACAATATGGACTTTTTGAAAAACAATACGGAAGACTAAGTAAAAATAGAACATCAGAAATTTCTGTACATACTACACCGCTGTGACTTATCGATTGACTTGCTCATTCGTCAACACAGAGAATAAGTAATAGAGCCATGAACTTCTTGACGGGTTGTTGCTCTTGTGTAGCAGAATATAGGTAAAAAACAACAAACTTTTCGGAATTTCCAGAAGGCGGGGATTGTTATGGAATTTATATTTTCAACTGGTGGTGGACGAATGTCTTCTGGTTTGGTTTTTCTTGGCGCGATTTTATGTTGCAGCAATGTTATTTGGGATACCCAAAGCCAGAAATAAGTTAATAGTTAGAACAATTATTTTCAGGTTTACAATATTTTGAATCAAGGAAGAATGAGGGTTTCTTGCTAAAGAAAAATCAAAATATTAAAAAAAAAAATTTATTGGATAATTAGCAATATACCGTGTATATTTGTAAATATATTTATTTTGTTAATTTTAACAGTATGTTAACAGTATATATAATTGTTATTACAGTAAAGGAAATATAAATATGGTGTTGCACGTCTAATGAAATAACTCTTATATTTCTTTAGCAGGGTCACACGTTGACGGCGACGGTAGTCTGTAAACTTTTTCCTTGTCCAGCCCTGCGGACTAGCCCTTACATCACCACAGCTTTGACCCTCCGCCGCGCAGGTAGAAAAGTTGAATCATGCGTAAGTTGAATCGTACGTGAGTAGAAATATTGTGTACTAATATGGAGACAAATTTCTCGGAAGGTTTTCTCCAATCTTGCAGAGTTTATGTGATCTAACTAGAGTGTAATGGTATTCTATAACTTTTATGTGCCACAGTTTGGTCGGAATCGCATGTATGTGTCTTGTCTTAGTTTTAGTTTTTGCGCGGGCCTGAAGTTTTTATAGAAGTAGCTATCTTGAGCCACATCTTCTGCACGGTAAATATTTTAAGTCTTATGAATTCTCTCTAAGGCATTTAGTCATGTTAACTGGCAACTTTTATTTATTTGTTTTCACATACTAAGGAGAAATTATAAATTGTTTTTGGACACGTGATGCGTCCTAATTTGGGATGCGTCCTAACATCTACCCTTCATGTTTGAACGCTCTTCATTATAACCTTAAATTCTCAAGATTCTACACTTTTAGCCTTATTAAACTTTAATACAAAAGTACTTAGTATTTAACTTTTAAAAAATTTGTAGTTAAAGACGTGAAAATGTGTGTTAAGTATGAACGCTATTTATTTTTACTCTTTTTCTAAGAAATTTTATAGTATTTGAAATACCCCTCCAAATCAGGCTAACTATTCCTAAATTGGGGTGATGGTCAGTATTTGACGTTTAATTATTAGTTAGAGAATTTTTGTATACATTTATTTCAAGTGGATCAAGCAGATGCCTAAGGAGCAGCACTATTGATATTGTTTTAACTTGAGCATTAATAGCAGAGTTAATTCCTTTCAAAAATACCTCCCTAAGTTAAGGCAAGGTACTCTATTCTTTAACATTTAATAAATAATAGGAAGTCAGTCTTACGTACTAAAATTTACAAAAATTTATTTTCACGGTTAAATAATGAAGAATGCGTGTAAACCATAAACATTAATCTTCATCCCTGGTTTAGCCATGTCGGAATCCTTCTTTTGTCAGAGTGTGCGGAAAATCCGGTTCGTTAATGGTAGCCATTTCCTAGAACCATGTGTAATACGGCGTTAAACGTTTCGTTAGCACCGAAATGGTGAGAAGCTTCTTGCGTTGTCAGCCGCATGGGAGAAAGTATGCACACGTGTTATGACGGAACTTATTCCACCAACACGAAGAATACACTCAAAAACTGTTCGGTTCCTTCGTATTACAATAAAATGAGGAAATACTCAGTGAGGCATTGGCTTACTTCATAGAATATTCATATAGCGGCGTAAGTACTAGACAAGTAGATGCAATTGCGGTGGGGGGCCAAAATTCAAAGGGACTTTACAATTTGTTTTACAAAATCGAAGATAAAAAATTTTAAAATTACATAATATAGCGAAATGAATGTAGATATAAAATAAAAAAATAAAAAATTCAAAATATCGTGAATAGATAAACGCAAAATTTAACTTTCCTCACAGTATTAAGAGCTGAGTCACTTAATTGGAAGAATTTTTTAGACGTTAGCCGCATTTTATTTTCATTCTCGATTGTATGAGAGACAAATGAAGTATAGTTGTTCGTAATGTATAATTACGTAGTTTGTGAAGAGTGACTATAAAAACTAATTATGTTTGTTAGAGTTATTCTTATTGTTGAATAGTACTGTTATTGCTTTTATATAAAAGACTCATGAAAGAAATTGAGTTTTGAAACACAATCTCATAGTCATTGAGAAGAAGAACTACTTTAGGACTATCACTCACTTCACCTAATAGCATTTAGTGGGTTATTATGTGAAGTGTACACAATAAAATAAAAATTTCTTTCATTCTTGCAACATAGCTTGCAAAAAATCATTCTTGCAACAATTTATAAGATAATTATACACTTTTCAACTTGAACTTGATTCATTAACTGGACATAGTTCAAAACTGCGTGTGCCATGTGTAGGCGCAGACTTGCAACCCGCTTTGCTTACTTTGTCTCTTACGTTCCCATTTAAGGTCTCTGTCGACATAGGACGAATAAATCTTTCAAACTCCTAAAATTTGCTTAAATGGACGTAATAATATATTCTTATATCGATTTTAGCTTGAAAAACACACCTTACTGGTCATTTAATCAATATAATGACTATTTAATTAATTCACTAATATATTAGAACGATAAATAATTGAATGACATCATTGTCCCTTATTAGGAAAAAAAATCATTAGAAAATAAATTAAATCCGAATATTTTAAATAGATAATATATTTTATATTTTAAAATAGTTTTATCTCATTTGATGCAGTTTTTTTTACAGACACAAATCTCGAACGAATCGTAAAATAACACGTAATCGTAAAATAAAAAGCAACAAGCGTCATCAAACAACTCAAGTAGTATTCCAGCGTAGTGGCCTCCTTTTCTGAAAAGTAGGTCTTTGTTTCAAGAGTCCCACGTTCATTCATTGAGTTCAACCTACAGTGTTTTCGTTCGCTTACAATGTCACTGTTAAACTCTTACGCCATTCCTTAGCTCCCTTTCGCCGCCTACTAGCTGTCCGCACTCCATTACATGTGCTGCCCTCTACGTTTTCTGTGCGAGTTACAACGAGTCGGAAACTTTTTGACAATACTATGTTTGCGTCAGCGAGTGAGTCTGTCAAAAGGCGAGGATATGACTGATTCTTGCGAAGTTTCGCAGCAAAATGAGCGACTGACGTTTTAGTGACAATTCTCGGGAATGGAAAGTCAATTTCTCGACCAGTTTTTTCTTTGGTTTATTTGTTTCGGAATAAATTAAAGTATTTTTCAAACATTACAAGTTACTTGTAAACCATCGAATCATTTTCAGTGAAATACTTTTAGTTACGTTGGACTTAATTTTTACGACTGTAACAAATATTACATGCTATTGCAATGCTTAAATTTAAAACAAATATGTTAAAAACAAAAACTAAACTAAAGCATTAAAATTATAATAATTATGCTTTTTTCGGAAATTTTAGAGTAGTATTAGTACTTATGACTTTGACGCATCAGACTTTTAAAATGTATACTTCATATTTTTTTAAATGTATTTACCTTCTACGTACTTCCACCTGTGATGAGTGTTCAAGACTTTGTTGTAGTTACTTCTTTATTTTCAATTTTACCGAGCGTAATTTTTTACTATTTAGTACAGTACTTTTAAAATAAAAAATTGCTTCAAATCTGGATTTTTACCTTTATTTTATTTTGTACTTTTTCGTGTCAGAATTTGTTTATTTATTTGTCTTAATCACCAATCTTGCTTGTTCATATTTATGTGACTATTAATATTTTATATTATTCACTTTGATTCTTCACATGTGCAGCGATAACAAATAACCACTAACTCGACTGTTCGACAATATGCCATTAAGGAGTTTCAGTGCCCACCTCCATCATCAGAACAGCTCAATGGTATCACATTTATGTATTGTCATACAAACCATAGATATCTACAAAATTTCAACTCGATGGGAAACTTGGAAGTGATCCAAAAATCAATTACAAATTTTGAACCTGAAGGGCAACACACATGTAAACAAACATAGAAATCTCTTAGATTGCGGTGAACCTCACCGCCAGGTAACAGATTAATCATGTTACGTCGAATGAAAATGGGAGACGGGACCCGGGTTCGAACCCCGGTCCCGTCTCCCATTTTCATTCGACGTAACATGATTAACACATGTAAACGTTGCAAGTTAAATGAAAGCTTGTAAAACCGGAAGAAGGGCATAATGAACTCGCGTGATGTTAGGTTTTAAGTAATACATCAATGAACCTGAATTGACTGAACGAATCTGATGAAATCTTTTTAATTTAGGATCGGAAGTAACGATAAAACAAACGTATTGGGGAGTCGAAAACCTAGCATTGAGATTTTCCACAAGATATTTGTAATGATTTTAAAATTATATGCCCAAAACGCACTAAACAATAATTGTTTCATTCTTTGTTGCGCCCGAAAAAAATTCCTTTGAATGAAGAATTTCCTATTGGCACTATGATAAGTGTAATGGAGATAGCACTCCATCAGAAAATAGATTTTTGGTGAAAGTCAGAGTCATGACATGGGGTGTACATTGGGCGGAAAAAGTATTTCACCTCAAACGAATAAATCATTTGTATTAAGAATTAGTTATAAATAAACTATGAGTCGAAAATAGTGGAAGACTTTACTCATCTTACCCATAACTAAAAATGTATCGCCATGACATTTTGTTTACTTGAGATTCTTCAAAAGAGGTTTCTATGCCAACCCATTCGCGCTCTGCGACCAACCCTTAGAGTATTAAGGGATAAAAATCTGTTGAAAAATCACCCTTTCCCAGATAACTCACCTACACCTCTTTTTCCCTACACCATGGATCGGTGACTTTTTTTCAAAAAACAACAACTAATATTTCTCAGAAGGAAGAGCAGTGAATTAAAATATACAGCTTATGTGTTCCCCCACAGTTGGAAGTAACGAACGTCTTCAAAAATTTCAATTCGTTTCGAAAATGTGTTGTTGTTTTTTTACGTTTAAATCGATAATTTTATCAAAAAGCATTTCACTTGATGTCAAAAAGCGTATGCAATACATTCCATTCAAAAATGTCATTTTCTCCTATCCCTGCAAGGTTACAAGAAAAGAAATTATGTGTTATGGATGAGGATTCCCTTTGTGTGTTTGAACACTGTTGGAGAAAATGTTGGAAATGTATCCCAAAAAGTATCCTTTTCGAACAGTGGAAACGTGTCTTAAAAAATATATTTTAGAAAAGAAATTATCATATTAACATAAAGTCTTTGAATGTACTTATTAAAATATTCATATGTTTATTACGTCTTCAGTAATTTCAAAATTATCTGCATGACAACGATATAAGACATATATCCAGTGGCAATTGCATATCAAGAAAGTATTGTTGACAAAAGAACAATGCATGATAAAATTCATTTAAAAAAATATTTCAACATCATTAAATATATTTTCCTAACATTTAACATTACTTTCATCAGAAGTTTCCTCATAAAAGGATTCTTGAGCATCTCTATTCAAGTCATACTTCGACTATGAGATGTCCACAAACATATGTAAATCCAGGACCTTCACATGTCTCTGCAAAGTCTTAATTCACTTTTCAAAAAAAGTAGTTTCACTCTCGCATAAGTTGAAGTATGACGTGATGTGCCTGAGTGAACAACACATAGTGACCCAAGACCTCAAGTTACTCTTCGCATTCTTACAACCCTCAATAAAACATGTCCTCGTGAACTGTAAACTGTTACCCAATTTTGCATTTGCTTGAGATTGCAATGTAAGATCACTAAACGAGAGTGGAGCATTTCTCACGTGTTGTGATTTTGAATGGAGGATCTAAATTTGGCATTGGTGCGATAAATTTCTGACGTATGATGTAAGAGTCAAAACTAATATTATCTACTGTGTCTCCGTAAAAAAAAAGAAGAAAAAAATTGTGGACATCGGTATCTAGTTCGTTAAAAAAACCAATTCATATTCGTAAACATATTTTTTGTGAACACCTTATTTTGTATTACTTCATGGAATGGTCTCGAAATATTATTGATCATAAACGATTGTGGAATGTAAATATCCTAAAAACATAAATTAATCATACATTAATTATAGTGGTAGACACACAGATCATTCTTCACTAATTTAATTAATTATTATATTATTTTGCTCTCATTATACAAAATTTATAGAAATCGACGAAATTAAGGTGTGTTACGTTTTTCCCTTCTAATGTTGTTGTATCTTTTAAATAATACGATGCCAATTACAGGGACTAATGTGAGCTTTTATTTTCAAATTCATTCAGAACAAAATGGTTCGGCACTTCAGGGCATTCCTCACGGTAATTTGTGTACACCAAGTGCATGTGACTCATTGAGTCCACATACTACACACAAGTCAGTCTCTGACTCAGGTAGTTATTTTTCTAGAAGTTCAACCCTCGTTAACGAAACAGCCTGAGGCCGCTCAATTAACATATTCATGACACCCATCTTCACCGCCTTATACTCCTAATCACTCCACTATGTAAATAAAAAATGAGCCCTCTCATAGGACGGTCTAACAGGATATGACTTCCTTCAAAATAATAGGTAAAGAAAGTTGAACAACATTAAACTTAAAGCTGAGTGGTACGGCAAAATTCATTGTGGAAGAGACCAAATAGTATGATGCAGTTGACCCCAATAAAATAAAATAATTTATACAACAGAAAATTCGAAAGACATGCAAATAATTTTCAAATTGTCCTTGGCGCAACTTACTGGATAGCTCCTATCTGACAGTTAATCCCTCGACTACTGGCAAGATTGGTATACTGCGGATACAAAAACATGTTTTATGGGGAATTTATATCGTTTCGAAAAGTTGGTTCGTTGATTTCTTTCGTAGTGCAGTGACATATTTTTTCTTCCTCTTTTTTATTTTCTAAATGTTTATTCGAAATTACATACAATGAGTCAGCTTAAATTATTATTAATTCATAATAATTATTTATCTAGCACCAAGTAGATGAGCGTGTCGTAGAACTCCCTAAAGGCCAAAGATATTTGTTGCAATACCGGGCAAGCTATGGATGGTTTATTTATGGTAGCATAAGGAAACGAGCTACCTATACGGTTCATTCATTTATTTCTACAGAAAATTACTTTTAGTATGAGATGACAAGGTTTATTTCTCTGTACGAATGTCATTCAACCATTATTTCTCTATTCATATTTCAAATTATGTGTAAACTTATTTATTAATTAAAAATTAAATTGGGTTGTGTTGTCTCGCCAACTATGTGTTATAATAATAAATTTATTGTCAAAAAACAGTACAAACTGCGTATGATCACGTGGAGGGAAAAAAAACTAATTTACTCTCCGGAAGCAAGCAAGGGACCATCCCATCAATTCCGATCAAGNATAATACATATATAATGTCAATATGTTTGTAATTTAACGCAAATATGTTTGTAAATTTACATGTACAAGTTATTATCGAACTATAGATTATTCTGAGTATAGTGTTTAAAAATCATAAGAGTTGAAATAACACTAAATTCACGATTTATTGTTACAATAAACACGCCCCTAGACAGCCTAGAGAACCTGTATAAGAAATCCGCCTCTACCAGAAGGAAAAACGGAGAAAAACCCGGGCCAGGATGGGTTACAACTCAATTTAATTTTGAATTACGCCAACAACAAATCACCTATTCCATATATAAACTTATGTTTTTTTATAGCGCAAAAACAAATTTTGGAAATGAGTAATTAATATTTCCCCGAATATTTGTTATAGAGGTAACACTACTCTTCTCTCGCCACTTGTCGTCGTCGTCGTCGTCGCCATGACCACCGCCTCCGTTGCCGCGGTTCCCAAGCGCCCAATGCTTCGCTCTGACTCATATTACGCCATAAGTATTGCAGTGAGTGACGAAGTGCGGGGATTGAGAGGGGAGGCACACGGTTGGTGACCAGGATCATGAGCACTCATATCACGAAGGTTATCGAGGATAGGTTTTAATTGCGTATCACATGGACAATTTAATAAAATTTGTTGAAAGGAAATTCTACTCATGACTTTCAAGAGGCGAGCTTATTACTTTCACGGAAATGAGCTTGGAACATCTTAATACTTTTTTAATGCGTTGTTTCTTTTTAACTTTCTTATAAACGAAGGACATAGAAAGTAGTTATCGAGAAACGGTTATCGCGAGGTTTAAACGGTTTTATCCTTCTTCGATGTCCTCAACCCGAAAAAATGGTTTGCAGAATTCCGTCCGTCCATCTGTGTGCAGAGTTTCTCAATACGTGGATGAGATAATGTCTTTCACTTTTCGTATCTTTCATATTTCATATTTAGCAGTATCCATCGTTGTTGATGTTTCCAAGAATGTTTATCAATTGAATGTAAAAGGTACTTAACATGCAGATCAAACGTAAATTTCTGAAAAATTCACAAAATTGAATTATTATTTTAAATTTGTTCACATGTCGTAATTTGTGTGTAACACCATTACACTTGAAGTTGAAACCGTAAAATAATTTTTATATGCTTCATTACCACATCACATTAGTCTAGGAGTCCTCCAAACCATTTTGCAGTCTAAATTATTTATGAACAGTGGTAATATAAATTATAAAAAATACAAAACAAAATAAACGAGAATGGTAAAACTGATAATAATAATAATAAATTTTTTGTCAAAAAAGCAGTACAAACTGCGTGTGACCACGTGGAGGATAATAAACTAATTTACTCTCCGGAAGCAAGCAAGGGACCATCCCATCAATTCCGATCAAGGGCCCTAAGGCAGAGGCGGATTCAAAAATTTAAGTAAAAATTCCTAGATAAGATAAAAAGTTAGCTGCGAGTTATAATACTAATAGAATGTCAATATGTTTGTAATTTAACGCAAAAAGTTACCGCAACGTACGAAATTGAATGTAATACATATTTTGCGATAAAATTAATTTCTCTTTTCAAAATATACGGCGTAGTCACATCTATTATCACACATACTTAATAGTGAAGAATACATATACCGTCAACGCCTTGAGTTGCCTCGGGAGGACAGACAGAAGAATTCGACTGATGCAGCCACCGGCGTGGTGAAGCAAACATTTAATTTTTGTCAAAAATAACATAACAAAAAACTCAATATTAAAAGGCTTGCTAACAGTTTTCCACCATTATATTGACTCTAAACGATTATTTGATTTATTTTAGAACAGAAATTATCACGGAAAGAATGCTTTCTACATTTTCAGATTTTTGCAAAAGATGCGACAATCTTTCTTTTTTATAATTTTTTGAATCAGTATGCAAGTTTTTTAGCCAGCATAATAAGAAAATGAATAGATATTGAAAAAAGAAACTTGAGTACAAAAAGTCATAAATAGAGCATTATTTTTAAAAAAATACCTAGATGCACGATAAAACTTTAACACATTTCGTAGGTAATATTTTTTGTCAATTTAGGACTCTATATAATATAAAAGAATACAATTGGTTGAAATCTAAAGATCAGAAGTGTAATCATTTTCATTTGGTGCATAGTTTAGATTTTACGAGTATATTCCTGAAATCGCGCCATCGCAGCGATGTGGTAATTACAGAAACTTTCTAAAAATATTTTAGTGCTACGTTCGCCTATTCTAAAACATGAAAGAGAGTTAAAGTGTAATATTACATCATGACACATGCAAAGCCGGTGCGGATTGTTGTGTGAATAAATAGTTGCTCGATTTTAGTTTCTGTATTCATTTTTGGGGTAGTTGTGACCACGAAGACATGACCCCGTGAACTATATAAAACAAATCCCTTTAGAGGATTTTCCACCTGATCACAAGAGTACTAAACAGATAGGGTTGCGCAAATATGCGTCAAATAAAGGATACAAAATGGTTTAATAATGGTAAGGAGTTACCATACTTGTACCAACTACACGCTCATTGCGTAACCTAAGCTACTTAAAGCGATTTAACTTTGATGGTACACTTTCGTCATCGACCAGAGAGCTTAGTAGGTGCCAACTTCACCAAAATCCCACTGATCAAGATTTTTCGAGATAAAAATTAAATACTGAGGGAGGCTTAATTACACTGGTTCGAAATGCACTGGCGGCCATGTTCAAGGCAATGGCGTACTCGTCATATTATTGTTAGGATAGACCACAGTTTAAAAAAGCTACATGATGATCTTATCACTCCGTGTGAGATTCAGCCGCGCTTGTTATTCATACTAAGTGTAATAAAAATTGAGAAATTTCTTTAAAGTACACAATTTCTCGTTTAAAATTCAATATTTGCGTCTGTTTCAATGCAGTATGGCACAGTGGAGAGCGGAATATGTAGTTTCACTGTATTTAAAATACGGCTGGTATGAAAATCAATGCCAGACAAGTGATATCCACTTCTTTTGATGCAACTGTTAATCATGTGATGATAATCTGCGTATTCGCGTAAGAGAAAGAAAGAAAGAAAGAAAGAGAAAAAGAAAGAAAGAAAGAGAAAGAAAAAGAAAGAAAGAAAGAAAGAAAGAAAAAGAAAGAAAAAGAAAGAAAGAAAGAAAAAGAAAGAAAGAAAGAAAGAAAAAGAAAGAAAGAAAGAAAGAAAAAGAAAGAAAGAAAGAAAGAAAGAAAGAAAGAAAAAGAAAGAAAGAAAGAAAGAAAAAGAAAGAAAGAAAGAAAGAAAGAAAGAAAGAAAGAAAGAAAGAAAGAAAGAAAGAAAGAAAGAAAGAAAGAAAGAAAGAAAGAAAGAAAGAAAGAAAGAAAGAAAGAAAGAAAGAAAGAAAGAAAGAAAGAAAGAAAGAAAGAAAGAAAGAAAGAAAGAAAGAAAGAAAGAAAGAAAGAAAGAAAGAAAGAAAGAAAGAAAGAAAGAAAGAAAGAAAGAAAGAAAGAAAGAAAGAAAGAAAGAAAGAAAGAAAGAAAGAAAGAAAGAAAGAAAGAAAGAAAGAAAGAAAGAAAGAAAGAAAGAAAGAAAGAAAGAAAGAAAGAAAGAAAGAAAGAAAGAAAGAAAGAAAGAAAGAAAGAAAGAAAGAAAGAAAGAAAGAAAGAAAGAAAGAAAGAAAGAAAGAAAGAAAGAAAGAAAGAAAGAAAGAAAGAAAGAAAGAAAGAAAGAAAGAAAGAAAGAAAGAAAGAAAGAAAGAAAGAAAGAAAGAAAGAAAGAAAGAAAGAAAGAAAGAAAGAAAGAAAGAAAGAAAGAAAGAAAGAAAGAAAGAAAGAAAGAAAGAAAGAAAGAAAGAAAGAAAGAAAGAAAGAAAGAAAGAAAGAAAGAAAGAAAGAAAGAAAGAAAGAAAGAAAGAAAGAAAGAAAGAAAGAAAGAAAGAAAGAAAGAAAGAAAGAAAGAAAGAAAGAAAGAAAGAAAGAAAGAAAGAAAGAAAGAAAGAAAGAAAGAAAGAAAGAAAGAAAGAAAGAAAGAAAGAAAGAAAGAAAGAAAGAAAGAAAGAAAGAAAGAAAGAAAGAAAGAAAGAAAGAAAGAAAGAAAGAAAGAAAGAAAGAAAGAAAGAAAGAAAGAAAGAAAGAAAGAAAGAAAGAAAGAAAGAAAGAAAGAAAGAAAGAAAGAAAGAAAGAAAGAAAGAAAGAAAGAAAGAAAAAGAATGTTTTTTTGGAAAATATTTTGTATTATTCTTAGGTAGAATAAAAGTAGAATAAAAACTGAAAGTACAGTACTACGGAAGCATTAGTTTAGGCAAAGCCTTCTCATCCCAAGTGGAAATCAAAAACCGAAAAGATACGAAGACAAAATCGGACAATATTGAATGTTAACTGAATCATGGACGTAAAAATATGTAAACATTTTTTTTTGTTATCACCCATCATGTTATTTTGCTGCTTAATATATAATATATTGAGCCGAATGAGAAACAAACTAAGGCAAAGAAGTCGACTTTTAAAACAAATTCCAATGACCTTGTGACAATGACCGAAATGAATAAATAATTCGGAATGAATTCCATGATAATTTTTGTACAGAATATTTTCGTGCATTATCTTACCTATCATTGTTTATTTTTTGTGCTTTTCTTGTGATGAATTAATCATAATTAGTTATAATGCAACTATTCATCAATTGTTTAATTAGTAAATTTTGTTATGAGATAGACATTTCACGCTTAGACACAAGTATCTCAGTGTAAACGATATTTTCTGAAAACTATATCTTACGATAGACACAATACTGTGAATCGTGTGGATTTTTCGCAAAGTCGGCGCATGAGCAAAAAGAGACTTAAACGCCCGAGTGTTTGCAAAACCTTACTGACCCGTGCGCGGCGAGACCCTTGTGTCTCCAGCAGGGCGACGAGGCGAGGCGCGCGCTCGCGACCTTCCGTCACAATGGCTCCCGACGGCGGCGTTCCCACCCCCACTTTTGAGTTCCCACTCGCCCCCACCTACCCCCGTACCAACCCCCTCCCCCGCCCGAGACCCCGACCCACTTGCACGCGGAGAAATGTCTGGTACGTGGCTATTGCTCTGCTTCTTTGGACGCACGTTTACCTGGAAGTCTTAATTGTTTGGAAACGAATTTATCTGGAAAGAAACATTTAACAAATATCGGGAGGTTTGAATGGTCAAAATTACCCAGATCTCCACGGAGGAATAACAGATCCAGTAAATACGTGGTATAATACTAATATACATTTTCTAATGCAATATTATCTCTCGAAGTAATTTATTTTATTTTGTTTATTTCAGTGAAGGATATTTTAGGTATATTGTCAGAAAATATATCTTGTTTATTTACTTTTTGACTCTGATTAGTGAACCGGAACTCTAAATTATTTTCTTCTTCAAATTACGAAAATTTCAAACTTATAAATTCAGTTGATAGTTTAAGATAAGGAATGAGTTTGAAGTTTTAACAATAATGTGTGGAAGTGTAGGAATGAAAAAATAAAATATACATTAATGTATTTTGTAAATCATAAATTTACCAAATTCAAAAATTTTACAATAAGAATTTTTTCGATTAATTTTTTGTACTTCTCGAGCAATATATGGAGTGAATGTGTTCAAAGAAAACGTGGAGCACAAAAGAAAGTATTCAGGGTCACAATTAGTCGTAAACAAGATGCCGGAAGTAGTTGAAGACGTAATTATCTTCTAAAAACTTTTTTATCTGAGACCATCAAGCTCGTCTCAAATTTCTTGTTGAATAATTATGAATTAATAATAATCATTCATACTTTTCAACAAGCCATTATATCGAAAACCTAGGCGAAGTTTAATATTTATTTGACGTATATCTAAATACATGATACGACATTTAGTTGAAATTATGTTAAGTTCTTTAAAGTCAAAAAGAACTTAACATAATTTCAACTAAATTGACAATTAGCAATCATACTTCATAAATGTAATCAACATAGCAAACGCTTATTTTAAAATTTTTGCCCAAATAAGTATTTTATTATGTAATATTTCACTTAAGTTGTAAATTTATATTTTATTATTGTTACTCAACATTCCTTTTGAATACTAACATTGTCTTTCAATAATATTTTGAAATCAATATCTATTAAATCTATAAAAAATGATGACTGTCGATAATCAGGCAAAAATGATACCAGAGGTAGATACTCGTAAGACACTAACACTACCGACGTTTCGTTTGGTACAAGCGTTAGCGCGGTTACTAACTTAACATGTTCCATTACAGTTTGACCATTTGGAAAACGAATTATTCGTACTATTCGACTCGTACCTTAAGAAAAATATGAACTTATATGTTACCTTGGGTTTGTGGATGATTTTTTCATCAAGTGAAAACATAAATAATTCGTCACTCACCTGACCTTTCGAAAATTTTAAGCCGTATTCGCAAGCCACATGAACGTTACTAACTACACGCTCAGTAACTGCGGAAGTACACTTGTGACCTCGAGCAATGATACCTGGAGGTAATACTGTGAGAATTCTGGTGCATCTCATCAAGTCATGTCACCCTTTGCATAACACACTCTCAAGAAGCATAAGTGACGCACAGGAGGATGATTCACTTCTTTATTTCCCACGTGATTCACCAAGGAATTACAGGTGGATTTCAACACAAAAATTAATTAATGAGAAATTTAATATCATCTCAAGTATTTCAATTTACTTCCCCTAATTCAGAACACTTTGGATAAATAACTGAAAATTTACGTACTACTTGGTAGAGCTCGCAAGGGTGAAGATCAATAAACATTAAAGGTGTAAGAAATACACGAAGCAGGAGTAAACGAAAGAAAATTATTTTTTACCGGACGAGATAAAAAAAACCTATAAAACAAAATACAATATTAATACTATACAAAAAACTCCATCAGCTCCAAAATATCAGAAGAATTACCAGAGAGAGAAATCTAAGTCACGTTTCATTTTTGAATTAATACATATTTGAGCTGGGCAACATACGGATAGTGAGTCCATATTTGGTAACCGCACGACAATGATGGACGATATAAAAACAAATATTAATACCGTAATTTTAAACGGATCGAACAATACGACAGGATGGCACTATCGGAAATGGACACGAATATTGACTTTTAGGTATTACAGCTTATAATAAAAACGTCTCATTATTATTTTGTGATATACCCATTACATCACAGTTTTGGAACAATGTCATTCACTAAAAGAATTTCTGTGAAGAAAAGTACAAGTTCACGTATCAAATAGATTAATTGCCAAAAAAAAAAAACAGTTGTAGGAAGAGTTGTCGAATAGCAATTATGTATGTCAGTGATATTTCGAACATAAACAACACAACTGCTAAAAGAAATACCTGATAATGTTAATTCTACTTCATATTTTATAAAGTCATTTTCATACAAAAATATTACTTTGTCACTCGTATTACTACGTCTTAAAACACAACCTTATTTACCGAATAGTGTAAGTCAAATAAGATGAAACGTCAATTCTACCATCATAATTTGTCATCATTCTATGTTTGCTGATGATACAGAGGTTTTGTCCGTAATTGAAGGTCATAGGATGATCTGAGAATATATCCAAAAGTATCTTAGCCTATCAATTACCAGACGTAAGAAATGAACGTCAATTTTCAAGGCAAAACGACATTCCCTGATCGAGCTGTCAGTAAGTCAAATCGCTAACATTCACATGTGACACCTCATATTGTGATTCATTGACAAGAAATTCATCTGGACCGAAATCGTAAAGATTTAATTAGCAAGAAACTCATCTTCAGATGCATGTTTTTCTTAGTAGCTACACATGGAGAAGATATCTGATAACTTTCGGGTAGGTGAAAACTGCGAAGAGCCTGAAATCGAACCCGGGACTCCTGCTTTGATCGCGAGGGTGTTAACCACTACACCACCTGTTCGCCTTCCACAACTGTACACTATATCCACCCAGGCCAAACCCTGAAGACCCGAGTTACACGCCTTCTCTTCCCTTCAGATTTTTACGTTATTTTCCTACCGCGATAAAATATTAACAATGAACTGCGTTGAAATAGATTCGCGGCACACCCGTCTGTATTTGTGAGAAGTTTGGAACTCCACCTGTTGTGTGTCGAGGTTCTACTTTCTCTGAGCGCAATCGTCCTGCCCTGAGGCGCACGTTCCTTCAAGTTATCAGCGGAGAAAGCGATGACCGCTTATCATGTTCCGTGTCCGCCGCCTCCCTTCTCTTCTGTCCCGAACACACTTCTCGGCACACAAAGCACTACACAGTGGGCCTTGCAGAAAAGGAACTTCATAGTTTGGGAGCAAATAGCAGAACTACTAAAAGTTATTTCTTTAAAAAAACGTTTTAAACTGGATATGATCACATTAGGGACAATAAAACCTCAATTGGATGTACCTTGTGAACACTGGTAAATACACTACAGCATAATGTTTTGGAATAAATGGTTAAAGTTTTATGTTTTGTGATGAGGTTCAATAATGGATGCAGAGAGCCCTGTTGAAGACAATATAAATCGAAACGTCGATCTGATGAATTATGTATTTATTGTGACCTAAACTCACGATATCATACCCTTATAAAAATATAGTTAAAATAAATGTTTCCCAATCTGCAGTGTGAGTAAAAAAGAAAAGTGATCTCTGCCAGTTGCATCGGTAGACCGAGGACATAATTTTCACGGGAGTCGGCAGATAGGGGGGACCTGCAAGGGTTAAACATATTGTGAAAACAACAAATAATACTGGTGATGCTGAAAACTTTGTCTCATATACGACATGTAGGAAAGTAGTTCTAGTTGTGTTACCATTGTTAGTTACGGCACGTTTATAGTAATATATTGAAGATACGGCCGTAATCACGGCTGAAACTTTGACTCAAACTGTGTAAAATGCTTAACAGCTTAACAATTTAAAATAATGTATCTGATCACCTACAATAATGTTAAATAATAATGCTATTATCTACAATTAATTTTTACCTACACATATTATCTTTAATTTATTACAATTAAAATGTATGTTATTGAGGATATGGGTTTCCGCCAAGATAATGTCTGGTTACCAGGACATGTGTCCGGATCTGGGGTCTAAAAATGTATCAGGTGCAAATCGGGTGAGATTGAGTTAAGAGGTTTCTTTTTGGTTTAAGTTACCTAGGGAACTTTCGTCGAAACATCGTCTGTTCCAAAGGAACTACATTTGTGTGCGTTAGTCGTATTCCGTAGTAGTGTTAATGTTCTTCTGGACCAGAGATGTGATTTTAACTTATTCATTCTTAAATACTTTGAAATTAATGGTGTGAATCATCTGACAAAAGTAATAAGTTTGATCCTAACCAAAATTTTAAAGTAACATGAGAGCAAACGGGAAGTTGATTGTTTCTACTCAACTTTCAAAACGACACAAAAAACGTGTATTTCACGGTAGTTCAATTCTTCGCTACTCCCGTCAGTATCGTATAAATCTTTCGCCTTCTGTTGAAGATTTCTGTGGCGGGGGACACATAATGAGTCTATAACAAATTTTTGAATGTGATCATCCATTGGATGACCCAAAAAAGTATGGTTCTAATGACCTTGATGTTGGCGACCCCGAAAGCCCCAAGAAAAAGAACCAATTCCTGGCTTCGTTAAATACCGCGAGAAGCTGATAGAATGGCTATAATCTTGAAAATATGTCCCATTAAAGTTTTTCAAGACAACGTAAATTCAAGGAATGAATACTTTTATTCGTCATTATAAAATAATAAATGTTATAATGTTACCATCTGGAAATATTTATAATTGTAAAATAATAATAAAAGTTACCATCTGGAAATTTTTGCAAATCAATTCAAATTTCACAGTTTTTTTTACGAAAATAAGTATGAATCAGAATAGACAGAATTCGCTCGACACGCGTTTCATTAACTTTTGCTTCAGTTATTAAGGTGAATCGATTTAAACTTTTGAGTTCTGCGATTGCTCGTATATAATATTAAATTAGAAAATTAACACTTTAATTTCACCATATTGATACAAATATTTTCATAGAATCATTTTACTGCTCTTGTTGAATAGCATACATATTTGAAAATGAATATAATTCGTTTAAAATATAAAGAGGTTTCCTTTACAAATACACAAACATATTCTTGTGTGATATTATTAGAGACTATAAAATATTATAGCACCAAGAATGGGGACATATATTAATTACAAAAAAAAAACACTTCAGTTTCAAGCTACCTATGTTTTTTTTACTACGCGACGGTAGAGAGTTCATAGAAAGTTCACTTCTCCTATTTACATGAGTGACTGCAGTACTAACGCATCCGTAGTCATGTTGGATTTCAGTCCATGCTTTTCTTCGTCTTTCACCTTAACTGGTCGAATACGTATTAATATCGAATACTTCATCTACTATTAACGTCCATTATATTTACGCACTGACAGAAGAATATCTGGTGTTTATAAATTTTTTGTCAAAAAAGCAGATACAAACTGCGTATAATCACGTGGAGGACATTATACAAATTTACTCTCCGGAAGCAAAAAAGGTACCATCCCATCTATTCCGATCAAGGGTCCTAAAGCATTTCAAAACACTCCTCTAAGATGAGACTAAATATTTTTTTAAGCTACTTGTTATAATATTCACAAAATACGAACTAATAATAACACAAAAATGACAAAAAAGTTATTGCACAAATATACATTACTATCAAACTACAGATTATTCGTAAAATATTGTTTGTAAATCGGAACTGTTAAAATAAATATCTAATTCTTATCTACCCGGAGAAAAACCTGGGTTAGGAGGGGGCTACAGAGTTAATGTAAAAAACCGTATTATAACATGTTTGTGTAATTTCTGTTTTGTTTGAAAACATTTTGAGTTTATATTTACGTTTAATATTATGTTAATTTGTTTCTTTGTTATACAATTTGTTATATCTGACTACGTCTCAAATCATGAGTCAAACGTTGTGTTCTGAAAAAGCTCAAAATAAGTCGTATTCGTCCTTTAAAAGGTTGTATGTCAGAAATTATTTATTTATTTTGACTACACCATTCATTTTTAAATGTAGTAAAGTGAAATTTAAAACATGGATGTGTCATATCTGACCATTACTGTTGCGTGTAATGATGGTTTAATATTTGATCTCTGCAATAGCGTACAACAATAGTTGCATATTTGAACAATAACGTGTCGAAACTATCATCAAAATGTATCTCCACGTGACGTTAGTTTCTTTTAAAAAACATGTAACCGAACCGAAAGCACTAGGCCGGGGTAGAACAGTCAAGTAATAAGAGGATACCTAAAACGTCCAAACGGAACACGGTAAATAATTAACGAAGATTAAGTAATTAAGTAGCGAATGTAAAAATTACTTTAAAATATGCATATATTTCTTTCGTGTACCCCACTCGTGGAGAAGATATGTGATAACTTTCGGTCAGGTGAAAATGGCGACGAGCCGGGAATCGAACCCGGGAATCCTGCTTTGATCGCAGGGGTGTTAAACACTACACCACCCGTTCGCCTTCCACAATCGTACACCATTTTCACCCCGGAAGACCTGAGACACATCCCCATACGGAGATAAGTATTCCTGGGTTCGATTCCCGACTAGTAGCCATTTTCACCTGACCGAAAGTAATTACTTTTAAATAACTCATTTTATAACAGCCCTAACGTTTCCAAGCCCATCTACGTAAAATCATCTATGTTACGCAAATACGAGTGAGTCAGTATGAAAAAATTAAGTCTGTCAATATACTCGTATTTAGTATTCAGAGAGGTTTTGCAAATAAAGAGGGAGAATTATAATACCAGTATTCTTCAAAGACAAATGTCCAACTCCGGATGAATTCTAATGCAAACCCATTTACGTAATATAACCATCTTTGTTGAAAACACGCCATACCTAGTTATTTCATAGTTAACCAGAAACATGAAATATAGCATAAAAAGTGAACAGAGGACTGGCGTGACTTATTGGATAAGTACTAATATCACCACTGTTATTCCTTTATTTCAACACAAAAAGGCTAGAACAAACTGATTTTCCAGAGGTGTAATACAACATGTTTTTCGCATGATCTTGGAAAAAAGTATGTATTCAATATATAAACTACACGAATACACTCAAATGCGAAATGCGAAATTGTCTGTTTGCTACCTGATGAAGACTAAACCACTGAACCGATCATGAAATTTGGTAAGAAGATTTTTTAGATGTCCAGGATGAACATAAGCTTACTTTTATTTTAAAATGTGTGATAAGAAAGATACAAATGGTTTTTTACAATAAATGTCGATAAAATTGAAAAAACAAGTTATATTTGCTTACACTGCCTAAACAGTTAGAGATAGGTGACAACAATAATGGGAATATTGTTCTGCGAAAGGTCTACGACGGTGTATGTCTATCTATAAAAATCATTCTACATTGTCGATAAAACTTTATTAAAAATAGAAGTGTTCTAGATTGTTTGAAATAGAAGTTCTAGAAGTTCAAAAATTACTATAGAGAGGAAAAACACTGCATTTACGGCAGATATGATTCATAAGAACCAATTAACTCTTGGACTTACAACACCATCATTTGTAAAGAATACTGCAAAACTAAGAAATCCTACAGCCAACGAAACCAACCCACAAACTAGAATAGACCAGCCAATATCCTTCGTTTACTTCGGAATACAAGCACAATAATCAAAGTTTAAAGCTTTCCTGTTGTAGTTTTGGAGAAGTTCTGCGTCATATAAAAGCAAAAGTGCAATGGATGATATGTGACGGAAGGGTGGATCTCAGAAGAGAAAAACAGCAAAGACTCCTGCCATTAATGTGATGAAAATCTGTAACTCAAAGACTTGTTAGTGTAAGTACCACAATTAAATAATTGTTTGTATTAATTTATGAAGAAAGATGCTTAAATTGTTTACGAAAGTATTGAGTGAGCTCTCTATGTTCCAATTTAATTTTATTCGAGGAACTTCAAAAGTCAGAAAATAAATGAAGGAGGAAGTACAAAATTTAACGGAAAATTATCAACCTCGATGTGAACATAACGAATAAATCGAATAAATTTTTAAATTGCGAATGAATCATTTTGAAGATAATGGTAACATCTTAATAATCATAAAATGTTTAACAATCAATACTTTTAACTATGGAAATTTTGTATGTGTGTGTTTTCAGAAAATGAGAAAACGTAATAATAATTTTATAAAAATACCGATTATAACACAAGTAAAGAAAGAATGTTTCTCTTAAAAAATATGGATTCCATGAAAGCCCACTCACAATTTTCGTTATAATATTGAATATCATGTTTATACTGTTCTCGATCAAGTACGTATATTAATTCCGAGTCTACTACGGTGCGGGTACCCGCCTACGTAACATTCAGCCCTGGCATCGCCCTTCTTACATCACCGGGCGCGCTTCACCACACATGCACGTAGAAGGGAAAATGTCTTCCACTGTTGCGGAACAAGATGTAAATCACCTGGCGGACAGTTTGCAAATATCGTTGAAGCGTGAATTGCTTATATGCTGGCGATATTTTCAACGACTTGATAAACGCCACTACTCAAGCTAGAGAAGAATGAACGAATCTCTTGCTATAGTTCCGCTATTTTTTCACCTTTTCGAATTTTTCGTTGAAAAAACATGGTAATTTTACTTCTCTTCTTGTTGTAATCGAAATTAATATAAATTATCGAAGTAACTAAATAAAACAATAGTTGTTAAGAATGATAAATCACCTACATTGATAATATTCAATGAGAGGAACAAATAAACAAAAATGTTATGCATGTCATCATGGTGAGAAACAAGTACCATTAAAACATTCTGAAGCACAATCTTGTGGATTATTAAATTGGAAACTTTCTAGGAAAAATAAAAGAGAAAGAAATATTTAGAAACACTGTTTCTAATTAAGCCGAGAAATAATCCTTGGGAAAAAAATCTATCATTAATTGTACAATCAAATTTGACGTATTATAGTTAAACAACGAGTAACATGATTTAATTTGGGTTATTTAGATTATTTAATTAATAACTATTTAAGTTGGGTTATTTAGATATAAATATTTGACGAAGTATAAACTCTTACATACACCGAATGTTCACTAACTGGTCGCATTATCCTCTTTTAATGCAACAAATAACAAACGCAGGCCAAGTGAGACAATCATGCTGAGACAGGTAAATAATAATTGAAGAAACTCGTATATTCTCATAGTTATTACGAGAAAATTGTTGTTTAGCTATTAGTCAGTTTAATTTGTTTTTACAAGTAGCAAAAGTACCGATTCGGTGTACCGGTCCCTACTATTGTGACATACAGCAAAATAAAAAATACTAAACGAAAATATAAATTAAAAATTTGTGATACACAAATGATTTAACATACGGTATTTAATATCGAATCATGAATTAGTAGATGTCAAAAATATCAAAATCAATCTTCATCAAAATAATAAAAAATATTGTTTTGGACAGCGCACCAGTTTGATATATTTGTGTAATAGGAATTATAATTTAATTTCATAGAGTCACAAAAATATAATTTAATTTCATAGAGTTTTTGCAACAGTTCCGCACTTTAACTTGAAATAAACTTTCGTTGTGAAGGTCAATTATCGAACTATGTCTTTTTTATCGCTATTATGAATGATTGTCTAGAAACAATAATATTGACATATCGTTATAACAAACATTGTATTAAATTATTAATGTGAAAGTAAATTATAGTTATACCATTCAGTTAAGAATGTCTTCGTAGGAAAGAGGTTGGAACTTCATTAAACCGAAAGTATGGACGTATCTAATATTTATGAAAACCAATGATAGCATCCGAGGTTGGAGGTTATAATATAACCCTTAAATACTTTTATTCTGTTTTTTTTTCTAAACTGGAGAAACTCAATATTGTATTCATCAGGTTGAAATTGTCTATTCCTTTTACCACTAATTTATTACTGGAATTTTTTAAAAATATGATGTCGTCTAATTTTCCATTATCCCGTATTGTACACTTACCGCATTCAGTTGAGTCACAGAGTTCACATTCGTTTCATAAGTCCACTGTGCGTGTACGTTCCTTGTGCATGCCTCCGACCCTAGAACGTCCGCTTCACGGAGCATCGCCGCTAGATCCTGTTCTGAAAATCGAGTGAGATCTTCTTCCCTCCGTCCAGAAAACCCGGGTCTATCCTTCGGCAACAAAGAATTAAACAGAGGTTCTTCTCCAACGCCAGTAGACGAAGGTCGACTACCCGGCGCTCCAGATGACCCGATGCCGGATGCCGATCCGGGCGCTCCTGCCACTCCCTGGTAATCATACTGTGCTTCTGTGTACCTTCCAGAACTGTACTGCCCCGAACCGTATTGTCCTGAAGCGTATTGTCCTGTAGGATACTGCCCCGCAGCAGGATACTGCCCTGCAGCATACTGCCCCGCAGCAGGATACTGCCCTGCAGCATACTGCCCCGAAGCAGGATACTGCCCGGCCGAGTTATGTCCGGCTGGCGCTGGAGGATATTGTCCAGGAGAGTACTGTCCGTATTGTCCAGGACCGTACGCCCCACCGTTGAAGGGCGGCGGTGGATAGTGCGAATGATCACCACCCGCTCCGGCCCCAGCGGCGAACAACGCGGCGACCAGAAGTCCCGTCAACACCACGCGTGGGCGAACACGCTGTACGGTCGCCATGGCACGACGCACTACCGGCGGAAAGGATACACGACACCACGTTAAAACACCTCCGGACGGCACGCGACCGACCGTGGTACTGACACGGCTTCGCGTCGTCACGGGCGTTGAGGTCTCTTGGTGGCGGCGGAGGTGGTGGGGACGGTAGGGGCTACGGTGGCGGTGAAGACGATAGCAGCTCGGGCAGTCATTATGGTGATTGTTTTATGGATGGAGATGGAGAATTGTTCCCATTATCACGTGGTCGTTAGAATTGCCCTTCACACAGTCAAAGCTTCATTTCCTTACTTTATTCCTCATAATGCACAAATTCTTAAGAAAAGCACTTATATTAATAATTTAGTCCCAGTCTTTGCTTTCATTCTGCGTGAAGAGACATACTTTTGCTTAAGCATTCATACACTTCTATCGAATAAATTAATTAAATTACTAACATTCTGATCATCTCCGTGAGTCATCTATTTTGTTTTCCCTTAGTTCCCTTTAGCTTAAAAATTTCATTAATGAATTTAATTGGGTTTTTTCTGTATTGTTGAGTTCATCTACCTACTTTTTAAACTAAAAAAATTAAATTATAGGAAAGGAATCCTAATTTATAAAGACTTGCCTTTAAAGCACAAGTTTGTAGTTTNAGACAGTAGCAATGCTTGGTAATGTAAGATGCAGCTTGCCTAAGGGCAAGGCATTGTCGTGACGAAGGTTGGAAATTTAAATATACACGAATTAGAAATAAAATTCGAAGTGTCTTGCGGGGACCAACCACATCTTATGTGAATTAAGTCTCAATTAAAGAAGAGTGAAGAGTATGAGAGTAGTTTACACTTGAATTATTTATACCGCATAAGCACATACATAAAGATAAAAGATATATCCTTGTAAGTCGAGACAGCAGATCCTCTCTTTCTAAATCAGATCACAAATAAGAAATCGAAAAAATATTGGAAAACATCTTTTTGTTGTGTAGTTTCGCTTCCCAAGATGATGGAGTGAATACTAAAACTTTTTTGATAGTCCCTAAATTCAGGATGTGACCTAGAGTTTCTGTAAACATAGTTTGTTTTCAACTTTCATCGTCTTGTGGTTATGTTTTGAGGATAATTTTACAGATTACAGATATGTGTTTTTGGTGTCACGTATATTGATACAAAACTCTACAGAAGGTCACTAAGAATATCCGAAGAAAGGGAGTATTGAAAACCCATATGTAGGACAGTGATACAGAGACCTGAGGCTTATCTGTGATACGATATTCAATAAGACCTTTTGGAAAACCCAGAGTTATGTCATATCATTCTTCGTAACATACTGTGTAATGCCAGAACAAATGTAAGATGAGTCCAAGGAAACTAAAAAATAATTGAGGCTGGTAAAACGGGAATAAACGAAAGTTGAAATGAGGAGTATGAGGACTGGGGGGTGGGGGAAGGCAAGCACAAGTGAAGTCGATGTAGCAGCGGCGTGCGAGGGTGAGAGCGATTGTGGGAACGACCTTGGCTAAAGCTCCGTTGCTTCACTTGCGACTGTTGCTTCGCGCCTGGTTATGGACGCTAGCGGAGCGCCAGACTCACGGCAAGTGGCATGGCCGACATCATATAAAATAAATACCCAGTAAAAAAAACGAACGCCACAGGATCTCGATTTTTGGTGTATCGATTATCGGTAGAGTAGATTATTAATAATAGTATATAACCTACAATAAAATAAAATTCAACTGAAGTTCATTAAATTGTAGCATCATTAAGGGACTATTAAAAACATCAATTTATTGAATAAGTGCCAGTTACAGTAGTAGACTATAGTATCTTTACTGGGGGAAATTAATGGACGATGTTAGGCCCTCAGTTAGGCCCTCAGTAGACAGAATTAAATAAGAATCACAGATAAGAAAGAACAAACAAAAATGTTTGTTTCCTAGGCATATTTCCATGGAAATCAGTTGCAGAGTAATACCCCACTCATTTAATTAGCATCGTGTAGATAAAATATTGTATGTTCAGACCCAGAGTTAACTATTTATGGACGGAGGAGAATGTGTGGTGTGTCTTTCGGGTGGTCAAAGTACTTCTTTTATTGGCGGCCATCGAACCGACAACCCCCGTAAATCGAGATTATACTGTAATATGATATTAGAATTTAGTTAATCCTGTTATTTAAATAGGACTAGGGAACTGAATCTTTAGTAAAAAATAAACGAGTGCCACTTAGCAATTAGTTAAAAATAGGCATTTATAAACGCGTTGAAATGTCACGTACTAACTTCATAAAAAACAATCCCAATGAATTGGTATAGTTCCAGTTAGACGAAAATGATGTTAAAAAGCTAAAACATTACCGTTGAATGCATGAAGTTTATTTTCATTACGCGCTGAACCAGTTTTATTTTTCTAAGCATTTTAAAAACTTTTGTGGCAAAACGTTACATATTCATTAAACAAAATATTAAATCTGTAATCCCGAGGATAATATTTCAAATTTTTCGTTTCAGGTACCCTAGCAAATTCAACGGTTGATGTGATACACTTTGGTTATTAAAACTTTTAAAAACTGGCATCTACTCTAAGCACTTCACAAAAGTGACGAGACAAAATGTTGTAGTGGGATGTGGTTTGTATTGCAATGTCCATGGAAGTTGCATAATAGGAATGTAATTCACTTGCTTTCTTGGGAATGATTCTTGCGACGGATTGTAAGAGTAACGACCGAGTTGACTACAACCAAATATCCTCCATAAACAAAAAGGAAAAATAGAAAGTTGCATTAAAGTTCGGAGATATTCGATGGGTATCTGAAGTCATAATAAACAAATTATAAAAAGCAACAACTAAAATATCCGATTTTTTTTTAAGCTGGTGTTTCATTAAACTATAAATTTAGGAACTTCACTCCTCTTCACATTCGTGATGAATTCGCGTTCATATCTTTTCGGGTCCTCCTGATGTGTACTGTAAAGAAATTTTACGTGAACTCATTTTAATGTTCACTTAAATTAGATTTTTTATTTCTTGGATTCGTGGAGTTTTATTACGTTTTCGTCTATTTTTGGAGAAGTCTCAATCTTCATTCGCTTCTGACATGGTGAGGCGATCGTGTTGGTCACAAACTTAAACAAAATGACTTAATCAGGAGCCAATAACTAATGAGCTAAGAAACATTGAGATATTATTGGTATACCACGAAAATTTCGAGTCCTCTCATTTTTCACTCCTTGACTATAATCGTAGAAACATACTGTTATTGATCTTGTAGGCATGTGAATGCCTATAAGCATATAGAAATAGAATGTGTCCTTTACAAATTTAATTGATATCACCAAGTTGGTAAAACTAATTCCTCACTATTAAAATAAAAAATAGTATTGAAGCAGGTACTTTTATGGCCATCACACTATTGTACTGAGTTCATTGCTAGTGTATTATCCTAGTTCAGAAGATAAATATTCCTTGAAATCTTCATTTCCTAAAAAAATACTAGATCAAAAAGTTGTCTCATTTTATCTTTGTCTCAATTTCAGAAATACGAAGGTACGTTTTCGGTGACGAAGAGCTAAGGACGCGTGGCAATGACAAAGGTAGCGGAAACTGTTGTAGCAAGTTACGCAGCGCCGCCAGCGGGTTCGTGAGAAAGTGCGAAAGCAAATGGGGCGGGTGAGGGCCAAGGTTCGCAGGTAACACTTCGGCTTTCCTGATTAGCTTCTCTCACGTGGCGTCGAAGAGACGAATACTGGGGAAATATGAAGAAAAGACGCAATCTTGAAAGTGGGTCAATATTCGGGTATGTTCTAATTTTGCATTTACACCCCGAATTTTCGTACATGCTTCTGCGGGGCTACAATGTAATGAGGAATTTAGTTTTAATTTACTACAAACATATGGTAATAACAATAAGAAAGTCCACCCTCAATTGATAAAATATTTTTGTTTCGTAGTTTTCTCGAAACAACGTACACCATTATTGTTATTGAACAATGCGTTCTCAAAATCTTTGTCAATCCAATATAATTTAATGATGTGTGTGGTAGATTTTGGTAATCTTTTTTCACTTCTGAACACTTATCTACCCTAATTCATTTTTTTTTACGTTTAATTTAAATTACTCAGTTATTCTCATGATTCGTAACGTACAAAACTAATACGTAAAGTTATATTGTTATTATAATTTACATCTCGCTTGATTTTTTTAGCAGTATTACGGTTAAGTCCAGATTTCTACAAGAAATCAAAGTGACTTTTCTTAAAATATGTGCCGTTCCCAAGAGTGCGATTTTCTGCTCTTCATATTTCTTAATATGTTCTGAGACGTTATGTAGATGTTAATGGAGTCCTTTATTTATGGTTCCGAGGGTTCCCACAATAACTGATATAATAGTTTTCACATTCCACATTCTTTGACTTCTATTTGTTGGTCTTAATAATTACTCACTTCTTTTAGGGTCATATTGGCATTATGAGGAACTGATACATCAATAAGCAGGCCATTTCTCCATATTTTATCATGAACTACGATATATGTTCAGTTTGCACGTATCTCGCGATCTGTTATAATGGATGCATCCCACAGTGTTCATGTCTGCAACATCTTCGTGCTCATAAATCTTATCAGGAACTGACACATCAAAATGTTTGCAAATTCCCCAATGCAAGTACGTGGCAAACTTATTATGCTTGACGGTGAATTCGGCTTGAACTAGTGTGATGCGTCCAGCAATTACGTACCGAACATGCTCTTCTGCAATTCCACACATACGACATTTGCTGTCCACTGTTTTAGGATTTTCCGTTGATGATATCTCGTGTTCAATAGTTGATCCTGCGCTACTATTATTAAACTTTCCGTTTCTTCTTTGAGACCCGAGCTGTTCATCCAGGAGATGGAAGCTTTCTTGTCGACGAATGGTTTGCCCAGACCTCTAAAGTACTGCCCACGCATCGGTTTATCTTCGAGTACTTGTATTTTTCTCTTATCAATACAGTTTTGGATTCGTTGCTTGCTTACATCACTGACGGCTTCTGAGCTCACGTACTATACTCACATGCTTTCCTCTTTACGGGCAGAATATTTGTTCTTACTCATATCATGATCTTTGACCAGCTTAGTTAATCAATCAATACGATAACTCGTTCGAACTTTTTCTTTTTCAATTTACCATTTGTAACGACATTGTTTTTTTTAAATACAGCACGCTTCAAGTACACACTCGAAACACCGAAAATAAAATTATAATACTTATACACGTAAAAAAACCCTTCGATGCAACGGTTTTGTGACGATTGACAGAAACAAAGGAAACGACTAGACGCGTTATGCTTACCTATGGGGCGTAGGGTGGGGGCAACCCAAAATCTCTCCTTCCCAATTCCCTCTCTTAAGTGCAACGGGTAGATGGAAGAGCAGGCCACGTGGCCTGAACCTCCTTTTGCCAAAATACATGAAATACATTAAACAAAATAAATAAAATAAAAATAACTGAAGTAAAATGGACAATGGGTTTTTCTATTAGTTAGGGTCTCTGGTATAAGAATCTGAACGTACTTGCCGGTCCTCACATTTTGCCTACTCAACTACTTCCAATGCCTGCACTAATGATACGAAACATATTTTTCATTTTGCGTCTCTACGCCCTGAAATTTTTATTCACGGAATTGCAATGTAAACAATGTTGTTATTCATTCTAGAGGATCTGTAATACACGTATCTCTTTGTGTGTTTATGTGAATTTTGTTTTTAATACGTTCGTGTTTTAAGCTCAGAATTACCCAGTGTTTTATTTGCATGTTTTGTTTATGAATTATGTAAAATTGCGCTTTATGTAAATGCTCACGAAAAACAAGAAACTTCGTAACATTGCGACCTTATGAATACATGTGAAATCTATAGATTCCACGCCATACTGCCATTTTGTAATTATTGCTTCTCCATAATAACGTGCGTTTTTGCCAATCTTCCGCATCGCATGCTATTGTATTCACACCCGTCGTTTCCTTTCATTCTCCCCACGCCCTTGAACCAACAAGTGTATTACAACACATGTTCCGGGAGCACGTAATAGTGGGATCGAACCCTGGACCGGAGAATGGCTTCCTTAGAAATTCTAAGAATGAATCATTAAACGGAGATTGTTTATTTTTATACCGAAGGTTATACTGTGACGTCGCGAAGATGTAAATTACTTCCTTTCCCGTACGTGGTACTTCTGACTAAAAGATTAACATAGTGACTCAAGTTAAAAGTAAAAAAGAAAATGGCTGGTCAAAAAATGATTCAATGACATTTTCACCCCCAAAATATCATGATATTATGTGATTCGATATTTTCTGCATAAACGATACTTTGAGCGATAAAAATACTAATAAGTATTTGTGAGTGTGCAATATCATTCAACTATTCCGACATTCGTATTTACGTGAGCGCAAAAAGTCGGAAAAATATTATTTTTATTTCGTATTTGAAGTTTATGCTTATTCTCAATAGGCATTCTGCACAATTATCATAACTCGAATCAATATGGTAATTATCATGGATATCGTTTATCTTGATGGTACATCTATACAATTCTCCAAAATTTACACCAATTATTTTTTTGTTATTTTTTTGCAAGCCGTGCTGAAAATGTAATTGAGGAACGGTGAAGCCAATGATAAATGTACACGATAAAAGTGTCTAGAGCCACAAGTTTAGACAATTATTTACTTAAAGAGTAGCTTTCACATCTTAAAGTTTTCTCAGCAATGTTTTCAGATAAAGCAAGATTGTTTTCTTCAAATTCCTAGGAAAAATACATCAAAAGTGCATTATCTTGCAACGGAACTTCCAAATAAATGGCATACAATAAGCGAGAGATGTTCTAGAAATATAACTTGAAAACGACAAAATTTTTGGTATTATGTTCGATATTATGATAATAAATTTATTGTCAAAAAACAGTACAAACTGCATATGACCACGTGGAGGACAATAAACTAATTTACTCTCCGGAAGCAAGCAAGGGACCATCTCATCAATTCCGATCAAGGATCCTAAGGCAGAGGCAGATTCAAAAATTTCAGCAAAAGTTCCTAGATAAGATAAAAAGTTCGTTGCGAGTTATAATACTAATAGAGTGTCAATATGTTTGTAATTTAACCCAAAAAATTTACATGTACAAGTTATTATCGAACTATAGATAATTCTGAGTATAGTGTTTAAAAATCATAAGAGTTGAAAAAAACCACTAAATTCACGATTTATTGTTACAATAAACACGCCCCTAGACAAAGCCTAGAGAACCTGTATAAGAAATCCGCCTCTACCCGAAGGAAAAACGGAGAAAAACCCGGGCCAGGATGGGGCTACAGAATTAATGTACACAACCGTGCCAAAGTTGAGTACACATAAAACTAAATTAATATGAGCCATAAGACAACACAATCATGCNNNNAAGTTATTTAAAAAGTACTACAGCAATGGCGTGATAAAGTACAAGACGGATTTAACTTTTATTAAAATCAATAAATTCTTTTACAGTGTAGAAGCACTGGTGCAGGAGGTAGTTTTTAACCGCGTATTTGAAGATATTCAATTTCATAATATCTTTTATATTCGTGGGCAGGGAATTATATAGAACGATTCCCGAATGATAAGGTTCTTTTTGGCAAAGAGTGGTTGACACTATGGCGATGAATATTATTATGAAACAAGGGTTTAAAAAGTCCTTTCCGTTCCTATTAATTTCACGGAAGTCTAGGAGAAGGGTACTTGAGTCAAATATCGCATACATGGAAAATATCGTTGTTTAATCTACGTTCTACGTTATGAGAAACAGCGGCAACATCTTATGTAACTCCTTCCGCGTGGTTCTCCAACAACCCTCAGTACTTTTCTTCTCGCTTTTCTCATAAACGTGTAATTTCTTCAAGATGGGCTCATTATCATTACTCTACATTAAAGCGAGAAGGTTTCTATAACAAGACACGCAACACAGTAAAATTACAGATAAACGCTTTAATCCGCGAAAGGCGTCACTCTTTTTCTTGGCATTGGAAGTTGATATTACAAAGGAGCACTGGGCGAGGCAGTGTAATTGATGGAACGACAAACAAGATGGCTGGAATCGAGTATCAAAACTGAAAAGAGAAATACTATTATTTCCATCATTGATCTGGCTGTTCGGAGAAAAACACAAGCGTTCATCTATGTATCTCGTAGATTTACAAAATCTCATGAGTATCGAAATTGTATCAGTAGTAGTTGTAGGGTTCTGAGAATAAGTAAAATTAGAACAAAACTTCGTTCTGTATGTGTATTAAAAATACTCTTTTTCATTCAGGCGTATCGCAAGTTGATAATTGTTTTGTGTTGTTTTTCAGCTCTTCAGCTTGAGGATAGACACAATTTATGTGTTGACTTTTGCAAACCATTCATCAATACTCAATACCTCATCTCCATGTCTTCCGTTAAGGTTCCATATCCGATATATTTTTAATTATATAAATTATCAATACTCTAACGGAAAAGTAGGAGGCTCCAGGTATCTCAAATGTAAAAATATCGCAATTTTTTGTTTAGGTAGCCTTTTAAAAGTCATATCGCGCACAGTTCTTATTTGGCAAAAATGTATGTTAGCTTATAAATTTGCTACAACGTAATCAGTAATATTTGAAAGACAAGTATCCATTCTATCAGACACATTCTTAACTTTCAGAAATGCGCTACAATTATTTCTCCTTACAATTAACGTTCCGTATCAACTATCGTGTAGGACGTATATTGTCGTTGTAAATTAACAGATGATCGTTTTTAACACATTGCAATTTCTGTAAAGAAATATCAGAAAAAAAATTAAATCAGCGTATCGCGAGTTTATGAACAATCTACAATTATGAAAGTTCTTTTAAATTCAGGAACATTTAAGTAGGTAAGTGAATAATCATTACATTGTAATGTGGGTATGTGCTAGATGCCACGTAACACAGTTACATATGAATCCCTGGATGAGTCAAGCAGCATCATTAGACCTTCAACCCTCCCCCAACCTTAACCTCTGAACATCGCCTTCCCACTACCCTTAGCACCCTGCGTCAGCGCCTGTCTTGTGACGCTATGCGTGCGCCGTGTGCGTGTCATGGGAATGTCTCAACTCATAGCATAGAAAGCTTCTCCAAACGAGCGATTCACGTTTCGACAGACACTAGCGTTCTCGGAATCAAGTCTCAGTGGTGCGGTGTCACCTGTCACGAGAAGCTTCTACACGTCATATCAAGAAGGTTGGTTTGGAATTAACAGTTCAGGAATGCATTCACAGACCTGAACCATGGTAAATGGTTGATCATAAGATCGTCAAGGTGACTCCAGACATTTGTCATTAGACGAATCCCGAGCAACCGCTCGCCGAATAGCGAATAGTGTGGATGGGTTGCTTGCTCTTCGCCGCATCACGAATACAGGTGCTCGCCCTACCCGCAGCGTGAGTCTTTCGTCCGGGATTCTCCGCATGACGAATGTCTGGAGCTGGCTGTACAGTTCTCGCGGTGAAATAGTAGTAACAAGATGTAACCAATGAAGCGAAAGCACAGCGTTGTCATGTTTGTTGGGGGGGGGGGATGACCTATAGTAGTGCCACCCATACGAGACGGCATGCCGTGGCACCCAGACAAAGGTTGCTATATCCGGTGGAAAAGCTAACAAGAAGCCTCTTTTTGACCAAATGTTAGTGATCAAGCCCTCTGTTCGTCACAGTTGAAACATCAATTACTGTCGGTTCCACGAATCAGCTGATGAAGGGGGCAGCATCTGATTGCAAACTAACAAGGGGAGGGCGCGATCTCGTCATCATTCGATCCATTTTCAGAATACGTAAAGTTCATGGCCTACATGGGCAATAGCCGAAAGGAGAAGAGTCACCATTCAAAATGTTTAGAGAAAATCGAATTCTAAATTTTGATGGTCATTCACATTCTTAACATGTGAGTAACATGTTAACCGTACCGCAGACGAGTCTGTATCTTCTAGATCGCGAGGTTGTTGTTTCGAATCTGCCTGAAGCAAGAGTTTTGAACGATGGGTGACGTTGGATAATGTCATAATTAATTATTATCCAATATTCTGGTAGAGGTGTAAAAACTTCAAAAGGTACGACTCTTAAGAAATCGTTTCGTTAAAAGTAATAAAGAGAAAGGTTATTAGTGTGCAAAAGAAACAAACAAAATATTTTTCTTATTTTGAAAAAAGTACATTTTAGTGGCAATATTCAGAGGACAGTGCATTATACATATTTGACCTTGACGAGCCCTAAAGCCCCACAAAAAAATTATACATATTCTATTGTACGCTCTCTTTTCCCCGGTTGAAAACCTAACTTCAGGCACTGTTCTTTAATTTAAAGGTTCTCTGTCCGTCACNTAACTTTAGGCACTGTTCTTTAATTAAAGGTTCTGTCCGTCACAGTTGTGTCCAGAGGAAGAGTCGGCAATTTTGCAATACCGGCATTGGCTTCTCAATTTTCACATCTTCATTCCTTTTTTTCACTGCGAGTACTGTAGTCAGAAGTAAGTGATGAAAACCTGAACTGAAAATCTCTCATTCGTCAGTTACGGACGGGATTCCTCATACGTTCTGTCGAGGTAAGCGCTTAGCTGCTCCATACAATATTATTGGGAATGAATAAAATTTTTGTCTAGAGTATATAGAAGGACACAAACCTAATGTGAGAATGAAAGAATATTTAGAGGGAGGATTTGGAAGCTTGTCTTTTCATATTTCAATCCTTTGTAAAGTCGTCAAGAAGATGTCATTATATGACATGATTATTCAGGGAAGGACATATAGAAGGATCTTCTAGTTTTTGTATTTAATTCTGATACACTTTGTTAATATTATGATATACTATGACAAATTGATGTATACATTAAACATATTGGCTTAATTTTAACACTTATTATTGGTAATCACGAGAGGTTGAATTATTTTTCCCTGGTTGTGAATAAATATAAAATGTAGAATTGGGTCAGAAGAGGGGATATGTCCTGGCTTCCCTTCTTTTCATCAAACCCTGATCAAACCTTTCTAAGTCATTATTTTTTTTTACTTTATAGAGTAAACGAGCGTCTCACATGTTTACACGAACTGTTTCGTGTTCTCAGCATTTACACAACTTAACATCTTTCCGGATGTCAGGAAAAAGATAAGAATATCCTCCTCGGTTCGACTTTCCTGTTCATATCTTCAAAGCAGGGCATCTATTGAATAGAAACGTGCTATTAAGCGCTTGTACTTTCGACATATGCAAACACCTTTCGTGTCGAAGCATTAAGAGTGCTGGGTAGAAATATGCGTCGCTATATTCTTGAAATGTTTTTTAATGATACTCCTTTACTCTGAGATTTTTTATTTGTTCATTGAAATAGGAAGTAATAAGTACTAATTTTCCTCCTTGTTTGTTCTCAGTAAAACGTTTTGTTACTATTATACCAGGAAGAAAAGTGAAGCACATTTTACCAAAGAATAATTACACCATTACATGCTTGCGTCACAATATTATGGCATTGTTCCTTTTCGAATCATAAATGATGTTGAAATATGTTTAACTACCGCTGCTTTTCGAAAAACATTTTCAATAAAATAATTGTTATAAAAATGGCATTTCGGTTAAACTTTTTATTAATGAAGTAAACATGCTTTTTCAGTCCTTTCTTAATTTGATTCCTTTATCCAAATTTAAGCCAAACAAGTCAATAAAAATATTGAATACCTGTTTTGATTTCTAAAATGCTTCGGTTATGTAATACATATATTTTTTATGTATTAACATATTATCAAAAGTGTTTACGATTCCCAAAAATGATTTATTCTGTGATGAAAACGTTATGTCGAACTTCGGGTGCTTGTCAAGTGGAGGTCTGAATAACTTGACGATTTAAAAATTCTTCAATCCGCTTTCCCTGTCTAATTACCACGAAATAATCATTGAAAAAATCGGAAATATTTTTAAACAGTTCATCTCTTCGGAAGGAAAATTAAACATTGAGAATATAGTTTGGAAGTGTTTGAAGGAATGGACTACTCTAATTTCTGTGTGAACGACACATTTAACCTCATTGAGTGGACGCTTCACATCATTACTCGGACTGATTCAGACTGGTTTCTTAAACAAGAAATCGAAATATATATAGGACTGATTGTTAACACATTACTTTAATTTCTTTCGTTTTTTTACAAATGTTAAACCATATTCGAGCTTATGGGATAGTGATGAACTTTTATAAAACTTTTTTTTCTTGCTGGTAAGAAATAAGTTAAAATAAAATGATAGAATCAGTTAGGTATAGGATAATATAATAATTTCATTAAACGTTCCTGTACAACAAAATCAATATTAAATAAAGAAAATTGAGATTCTTTAATATTTTCATATTCTATAAAATATCACGTGTAATATGAAAAATATTTTAATGTGTAAAATATATTTGAAGATTAATTTGAGAACCATTAATTTCGTACTATTTTAAAGAGGAAAAAAATTTTCCTCCTTAGTTAGAGGTTACAAATTTCTCCGAGTCGGGACTGTGAGCATTTAACACTGCTATGAGCATTTTAGAGACTAGTTCAACCAATCAATGCGAGTGACACATCAATAAACTTGTCACCCGAATTTTGTGACGAAACATTTACTCTCAGTTACGTCATTCGCCCTCTCATCTCAAATTCTTAAATAAATAATTTGGAAATTATTGATTACTCGGTGAAATTTTCAGCTGGGTGTTTCCTCGCCTTTTGCTTCCGACCAATGTCGGTTCAGTACCTTCCCCGAAACCTACTCAATTCCTTCGCCCAATTAATGTGATTAGATGGAACAACATACGTGATTGCCTGAGCCTCACCTCACCATGAAATAAATAAATAAATAAACCTACCAGAAATTCAGAAAACCTTTAGAGAAACAAATATATTTAATCTAAGTGAAACAAATAAGTACTAAGCTGGATACCTTTTCTCCAAGTAAAAAAATGCATAAGAATGTCTCCAAGGTAATAGAACTCTTATTCGTTAATAACCCATCTTTCAATGTCTATAAATTAAACCGTGAGTGAGTAGACGCCGACCTGTGATCCAGCGGTCGAACGATGGCAGTGACGTCCGTCGCTGCAGACCCTCCACCACTCACTCCGGCGGCGGTCGGCAGCGAAGCAGCGGGGGCGGGACGGAGCGAGGTCGTGCTCGGGAACGGGGCCGCCGCTCCCAGCGCTACAATGCGTCGCATTGCGCACGCCATCACCCGCGCACGCCGCCACCACCCCCGCGTGACGAAATATTACGCCAAGCACGCGGATGGCAAACGCGGTGCGGCGGCGGTGGCGCAGGACCTGGAGACACTGACTACACTGTTCGCCGAAACAAATTATACTAAAGCGTTACGACTTCTCACTATTTTAATGCATCATTTTTAATTTCTCTTATTTTTTAATTATTTTTTTCTTCACATTCTTGTGTGAAAAATATTAATATATAACACACCCTTGAGGTCGTGATTCGCGGGGTGGTGGGTACGGGATAACATATGACCACAAATAAACGCAAAAACAAAATAAAGAAAAAAACTTAACAGAACCCGCCCATGCCTCCCCTAACCTGCCCTATATCGTCAATTAACTCTGAAGGTGAAACTTTTCTTTCTCCTTTTCTCACGTTTCGCAATGTCGCACCATTCAATATTAATAACCTCCTAATTTCCAACATTAAAAAGAAGTAAAGCTCCGTGAATTGTCCAGGACCCAATTCTATGCGAAGATTTACAAAATAATATTAGTACCTCGTAATGTCATGTGGATATGATGAGAAAGTGGTACCTGTAATCCCATGCCCGGCGTACCCACTTAGGAAGAGAAGAGAAAATTGCTGCACTGGGAATAAATACATAGACCGTTCAGCAAGTTTCCAAACTCATCGTGAAGTTCGGTACAGATCACATATGTGTTAGAAGAACAAACTTACTTCTAGTTATTTCATTTAGTGATCCAACTTTTACGCCACCGAGACTGGCATAAAAGGCAAAGACTATTATTACATAACACGTATAAATCTCGAAATGTGGAACATATGATGACAACTGGTTAAAAAGAGAATCGTTGGAGGTGTCCATAAATGGACAGAAAGTGAAACTCTCAAAGTTCGAATTGAGAATGGAAATGTTCGTTTTCTCGAATGACGAAAAGTCATAATTTTAACCTGAAAGAAACGACACCTTATGACATGAGGCGTTTAAATATATTCATATACATTAAAATAAAAGTAAGAAAAGTAAGTAGAAAACTTGATCCAGCCCGATTTCAGAGGAGTGTCCCATGTGTTGAGTATCCACAAGATGGTTGCAATCGAATGAGCGCGTCTTGCCTATCCTGCGCTCGACTGCCACTCCGTCCGCCAGTACACGATCGGATTACACCGAGTCATATTATTTCGTTCTCCGTGGTTATAGGAGCACCCATTCTCCTACTATTCTATTCATGTTATTAAATATGAAAATTGTGGGGCATCCGACGTGTTATGTTAATCATGACATTCAAAACAACACGTCTTTATGGCAATCTTTTTCATTCATTTTTAACTATTGCGCTGAGGAAGTGCTTTAAAACATTTCAAGCTCAACACGTAGGTTATTTTGAAGGCGAAAAGAAAGGTTATGGTGCCAACTATCTAAATTACAGTCAATAATGAATTATCAACAAGATAAATATTATATTCCTTCTGTACATTGTACACTACTGAAATCCCGTAATTTTATTTCCATACCAACCAACTCCAAATAAGGTGCAAGACAAAGAAATTAGCGTAACATTAGTCCAGAGAAATGCAAAAAATAAAAAATAATAACATTTTGTAAAAAAGTTATATATTTGTTGTATCTACAATATAAAATGTCATCAGATATAAAGTCAATTACACATTCTACACTATTCATACTATCGCATTTGTATAAGAAATATTTACAGTCGCTTTTGACGCCCTTGTCCATATTCGCTAAAAAAGGACAAATTTAACTTCTTGTCGAGTTTCTTCTTACAAATCATGATTGTTTGGTCTGATCCGCTATAATCGAATGAAATTCAAACAAGGGTTGTTTTTTTAATTTCGTTTCACACACTGCTCCTAAAACCAAAAATAATTTTTCTCTGTGTGAGTCAGCTCCACACGATTCTTGAACTCGAAAGGCACTTCCAATCCCTAAGCCTACAATGAATCGTCCCTGTCGTGCCCGAAAGCGGTCGTGACGGCAGTCACTTCGGACGCGGGTTCGTCCCTCAAAGATGGTCCCTGCACAGAGACAGCGGTGTTGCAAAACAACAGCTCTTCAGAGGCGCCGGCGTTCGGACATTTATCTTCAACCGCCGGCTGCTGGCCTCCTGGAGGAGAGCGGTCAGGATTGTAAAAAAAAAAAACAAGAGCGCTCACCGTTAAGAGTTCTAAGAGAAAAGAAACGCGACAGCGGAAATGTAAGCCTGAACTTTTCTTCACTACCAAAAATTATAGGCGCAGTTTCTCATAGTGACTGGAATCAGTTGTAGTTGGTCACATGATTGTGTCGCGTCCCCCTCCCGTTCTGCATACTCCTCCCATAAGAGGCACGAACCGAGTGACAGCTGGCGCTAAAAGGACTATGAAAATTTGTACGTAATAAATGTTACGAGAAACTTATGTTGTCGTAAGTTATGGACACGTCTAGCGGTTCTTTTTTTTAAAGAATTATTTACATTAACATCGCTATCCCATTGAGCATTGCCAGCGCTCTACCGGTTTCTCCTTCACTTATAGAGTCTACTGAAAAGAAGCCGTAGCTTTTCGAGCATGTGCAACACTAACAATGGGCTATGAGAAATTGTGCGCAGCGAATTTGAGGTATATGAAAAATCACACGCTCAGAGACTTCGGATGTCGCTAGCACTTCTCTACCTTCAGTCTACTCACCATGTCTCGTCCAATGTACCAATGAGCCGGTCGCGAGGCCATCGGAGTCACGTCTCACCGTGGTCCGTATCTCATTGTACAACCGACCAGTTACCGGAGATCCCTTCAGATGCCATTGTCATGCTAACACGAGGAACTCGGAGCTCGGATGTTGTTGGCGATGTTCACCACAGCGGATCACCAAGCTCGTGCGGGCTGTCGTCATGACACCATCTTGCCGCACTCGGTGCGCGGCTGAGGGACACGGTGTCCACTAGGGGTTGCGAGGAAAACCAACTCGCGGGATGTGTATTTGCAGTGGACTTGGGGAATGCAGTCCCTTTCGTGAGATGACCCGTTCAACCCCCGTCATCGCCTTTGTTAACTTTGCTCCCCTTCTTGAATTCGTTGCCTTTATAACTTCGTCTTCGCTTGTTAGTGCTAAAAATCTTCATTCGATACTCTGGAAAAGAGGAGAAAATTTTGATTTCAGGCTTTCCTCAAATGCCGGGCAGACAAGAAAATAGTTGACCTTTTTTCTTCTAGATAAAAAGATTTCAGAAAGTTCGTCAACAATTTATGTTACTTTCTATTTACCCATGAAAGAAGAGAAAAAGTTATAAAGACGTTTCGATTAAACAAAAACGAAACACCTACTCTCAAGCTTACACTGTAAAGTCATGGTCGTATATTTACTGTAATATTTCTCATGATAAATACATTGTGGAAAGGATAACAGACTGGATGATTAATCAGTTTTCAATCCAAAGAGTGGTAAAAAAAAAAGAATTCCAACAAATTGATATATGACCAATGGCAAAACAATTAGCATAACGAAAGATACGGTTAGCTTGAACGTGCTCTATAGCATTTAATAAGGATTAATAATCTACATTTAGAATAGCTATTTTCGATGATAGAGAAAATAAGAGTATATAGGATAAATCTTGAGGGCTCGGTAGATATTATCTTATTATCTCGTCACAAGCACAACTACTTATAAATAGAAAAAATGAAGAGCATTCACATTTCATCAGAAATCCCCATTATTAAACTTACTAACATGTTTTATTATTACAGTAAACAATTTGGATTTATATTTTTGGGTTGTAAATACTTCGATATCAAGAGTTTATTTTAAAACAACTATATCTAGGAAAATTGATTTCTAAGACAACGTCGAAGTATGGGATGGCAATAAATCAATAGTTGAATGGACAAAAGACTTAATGCATTCATTATCTTGACTTCTTTCGAAACCTTGAGATGGTGCTTTTTCCTCTTTTCTTTTTTACCCTCCACTTGTCCGATATGGTATGATCTGATTCGACACGTAATTTGAACCGGTATGCGGAGAAGCTGGTGAGTGTGTCATTTGAACAATTACGGAAATTGTGGAACGCTTGGTACCTTACTCGTCGTGTCCCTACAAACTTCACCACGCTTTTAATAATTTTGTAAATGGACCAAGGTCTCATAAAATGGTATTAGCGTGCTTATATTACATGAAGTTACTATATTACGTCCAAGAAGGTCAGATATCACACGGAAGCTCTTCCTAGAACTTTGTTCAAATGTTCCCTTTAAATAAACAGTTTTACGACGATTAACCAAAAACTTCTTTCCTTAACATTTTATCCGTTTTATGAATCCTGAACGTTACAATCTTTACGTAAAACATTTATAAATATTTTGTTGTTTGTACTACTTGTTATCCTGAATACGGAGTAAGTACGATCCTTTACCAAGTTTGAAATCGTTATTTCGACATTCTTGGATAGATTTTGTTTTCTTAACGTAACAACGAGAAGGAAATGAGTTCACAAAAAATATTGAACGACATTCTGATTTTCTGTTTGTATATATTCAATGATGTTGATAATGACAATGTTGCTTTCTTTAATATTATTTTTGGATAGTACTTCCGTCCATGGAGTTGAAGCATGCAGTTTGCTGATTTGCCTTGCGGCGGCTGTCACATTAATAAATATTATTGATATTATTAATCTTGAATTTCGAGTTAATTTAAAAGTTACGATTTATTAGTGATATTTTCCGAATATTTTAAAGTTTTTATAACATTTAGTACTTATTTTTATATAACATTTTTGTATTCTATTAAAATTAAGTTTGATGATTTTTTGTTGAAATTATAAAATGTAGCAACCTGTTTTCATTCTTATCTTAGGGGGACTATTGCCATAATTTTCCTTGGAACGCAGAAATGATAAATCCGCCACTGGCTCTTGATCGGACACTTGATGGTATGGCACCTTGTTTGCTTCCGGAAAATAAATTAATTTATTATCTTGCACGTGCTTGATTGGCAATAAATTCATCATCATTATTATAGTAAAAGTCCAGTTTGGTGATTTGCACGTTGGTTCAGTCATTCTAATTTTCTTAAGTGCTTTTTATTTCAATAAAAAGACATAGTATTCAAAGGGGATATATGTTTAATCACCTGAATCCCATCCCAGTGGCTCTCCCGTGCGCGCGTTCTCCACTCGGAGCCATTCGAAGAGAGGAGCGAAGTAGTCCAGAAAGCCTTGAGCGTTGAGAGTCCGCTCTTGGCCGCACGTTACTTCCGCCAAGGCCTCAGACCACGGCATACTGCTGCCCAGACGCATCATGGTTCTGGAACCACAACATTATAAGTGACGATTTTCAACGAGTACGTTTAAAAACAATTTTATTCCTCCAAATAACTTGTGATTATCTGCCAAACATTTGCGGATCAGGTGTCTAGAAATCAATACTTTTTTTAAGTTTCACGGCATTAGATTGTATTTGATCAATTTAGACAACTCGAAAATTTGGCAGTTAATGTTCAGAATATAAATTGTGTGGGGTATAATTTATTTCTTATTTTTAAGGTAACATGGACACCAAAAGATACTTCGCATACCTTATTGCTGCGTCATTATGTACTTATTTGTTTCATTTACATAAAGAATTCGTCTTCTCACATTGAACTACATCCAAGCTTCCAATTTGATAAAAATTGAAAGTGGCATATGCGATGCCTTTTTTAAGAATTATTAGATTTTTATTAGAACGAAAATCTCCGTGGAAACTTCAAAATTCTTAAGCTGAGCGTTTCAAACTCCAGAAAACGAATTTCGACGAGTGTTTCAGTTAGAGTTTACATTATGTTTTGATGACGGTGGGCGATTTGTTATTCATCCATTGTTACACTTTTAGGTACCCAAGCAAGTTTAGATCAAGACGGAAAATTCTATAGCCTATCCTTACGCGGTGTCTTTCTTCGAAACCCATCAGAAGAAAACACTTGTCAAGTTGACAGTGGGCATCTAACGAATGGATTATGTAAGTTATTGTTTACTACGGTCTTCAAAATTCAAAATCGATCTCAGGATAGAAATTTAAATATCAGTATCTTGTACTTTTCTAAATGATCTTTGTAACTTTACTTTTGTTACAATATGGTTTATAGGAAGCTAGTTAAAAACTTTATTTCGTATCCAGTCAGTCTACCATGCAAACAAAAAGTAGGCAAAATATGCATGAGAGAGATAAACAAGAAAAAGAACTTATATCTTCAATATACTTCAGAAAAAAATGACACTTAAAACTCAAAAGTTTCTAACATTTCATTTCAAACGAGTGCTGTATACATAATAGAACTTATGTACATGAAAACTTTTATAAAAACACAAATGTCTTGTTGCGTTTCCTCAAGAACAATTTTCTACTGAATCGGTTGGCCATAAAGTTTTTAATACAAAAAAAATGTGATTTAAATGAAAATTACTGATAAGTTGGTCAAATGGCAATTATTTGATGAGTCTGCTCCTGTACAATGTGCTACGTTTTTGCGAGTGTAACTGACTCATCTATTCACCTAAACGTCTCTCAGGTACTTCACAGCAATTCTTCACAGCATTTGAAATGATATTAATCACACCGAAAGTAATTCTTCAATTTTCAACAACAGTACAAGTTCTTGGAAACACCGAATGGTTTACGTAACCTCTCTTCTAACCTCCTTGACTCATCAGTAAAATACGGACAAAGCAGGAATTTTTTTATGTTCGTAAATCGATTGGTTGCAGAGACAGAAGATGATGAAGATGATTTACTGTGGAGTATTATGAAATTGTTATTTCTCTATAACCAAAACATTTGCTACTAAATCATCGGTGAAATAAATTATATTTTCCTATCAGGCAGTGTTACCAATCTGTCAACATCTCACGCTAATTTCTAAATAGTTGTGAGCTTAAGATACCTTTTATACTTTTAAATTCAAACTTCTTTTACCAGTTTGAAATTGAATTATTCTCTCAGATTTCCTTCTTTGTGCGTAGCTTTGCGAAGCACTTCAGTTGACTCCACGTCTACTGCATAAAGTTCATTTTTAGGGGTAATTTTTAACGAATTTATGTTTTTCGAAAAACAATAGATTTTACTAATCAAGGGATGCACTTGAATTATTTCCGAAAAGTGTCTATCTTGGATTCAATGTAATTCTTTGTCAATATTCGTCAATGATAAATGGAAGTTACCGACCTCCGAATGACCTTAAAATGATTTTAGATTTTTTCATAGTCCTAACGTTCTACATTCATTTCCTTTCACTTCCTAATACTCGGTTTTGAGGCAAAGAGGAATTCATCACACTACTGCTTCCCACAAAGAAAAAAAATTCAAGACCAATTATTAAATTTGGATTTATAACGTTAATATTCAGAGAGAAATAGGTAACAAATTACTTCTTCAACCTTCATTGAAGCGAGTATAATCGTATGTAGGATTTAAATCTTGTTTCTCTAGCAGTCCGTTTCTCTTCTTTCCCCATAATGAAACCTCTATGCCTTCGAATTGGATACATCTATAACTTTCTACAACAATACAATGAATTAATAAATTATTTAATTTTCAGAACAGACGCGAAAAGACACAATCAAGCACATTCAGAGAATTCTAAAACGCTTAATCATGTAAATGTTAAAGATGTTTATGAATTCGACAGTGCGGAATTAAAATACATTTATGACCCTAGAAAAAAATGTCACTAATATTTACACTAAAACTTCGAGTATTGTTCCTCTGTTCTTCTTTATTGTTCTGCTCTCCGAGATATTTTCTTCCTACTATTCACTTGGGAGGTCTTCCATAAATTACCTTACGGGAAAGGGATTTTTATATCGTTACTCTGCGTTTGGGAGGGGTTATCCTTGGCGTTACGTAACGTTGTTTTATAAGGTCTAAATTAGAGGGTACTTTTAACTTAAAAGTTTTGACTTTAACTTAACCTCTCATTGAGAGCACTCAGTAATGAGTAAGAAACAATTATGTCGTATTTCCGAGAACTTAACGCAAAATTGTACTGGAGAGGGGGAATATGGCTAGCGTCACATAATCATAAGAGAGTGTAAAAAGGGTCGTTATAATAGAGTTATGGAGGGGAAGAAGGTATTTAAAAACGGTAATTATTGCGTAACACAATTCAGAAACGACCCATTTTCCGCCTTGCAGAAAAATGTTCTAAGCACAATTTTTGCTCACTTCAGTCTGTCCCCGGCAATTTTACTACCATAGAGATCACACATATGCAATGGTTTCCTCAGGGGATGACGTGGGTCGAATTGTCCAGCCTTGATGCACAAAGTGCGAAAGAGTTGGAACTGGAGGATGCCGCTCACGAAGTATCTGCAAAAACAATTTTTAATTACAAAACTGATTTACTCGTAGTTTGCAGGTATGAATATTACAATCAGGGGAATCAAATGAGTGTTTTAAGTTATTTTAACTGGCGAATTTAAATTTAATTTTGTTTAAGGCAGTATACCCGCGTAGACTGAAGACAAAATTATTCACAAAATTTGGAAATATTCACCAAATGATTTCTAATTAATTAAAAATTCATCTTATGAATTTTTACTATGGGACGAGAACAAGAATTTTGTGAGTTAGAACATGATGATAAATGTATATTTCTGCTTGATTTTTTTTTTTTACAAAAATAGGATTATTTTCAGTCACGTCATGCGACTCGTGTATCCAGTAGTAGTATTTTGTCAGTTTTGAAGTAATTTTTGGTTAGGAATAAACCGACATACTTTCTCAGCTTTACAGTAAAAACGTAAAAAATACCTAACATAATATTCTAAGTTAGGTTTGTGTAGGAATCTGTTGATTTGTTAGCATTGGAATCATACGCTGCTTCCGGAATCCATACTAATACATAAATGAGTAACGCGAAAGTGTCTGTCTGCTTTCAACCTGATCACGACTAAACCACTGATACGATAGTGATGAAATTTGACAAGGAGGTAGTTAAGATGTCCAGGATGAACATAATCTTTTAAAATATGTGATAAGAAAGATTGAAATAGTTTTTTAAAATAAAAATCAATCGGAAAATGAGAGTTATATTCGCTTGCGCTGCCCAAACGGTTAGAGATAGGTGACAACTTTGAGTGACAAAGTTGTTCGTCTCAAAAAATTCTACAAAAAAGTCCACGACAGCATATGTCTATCTACAAAAATTAACATATGAACGCGCATACTGGATGTATGGAGCACCAGCCGCTACGTGGTACTTCGCTCCAGGGTCAAAGTCTTCTTCGGAGCGTGGCACGGGAGGATTGATGCCTGCATACTTCTCCCTAGAAAAATAATTTAATAAGTGTACAAAAAAATATATACTCCTTCATTTAAGAATCTCGCTTTATCTGCTCGTTGGATGATTTAAGGAATATTTCGATATTGAAAATAACAAAATAATGCTATAATTACTCCCCACGAACAAAGACTTTTTTAGTCACTCAAGTAAAAAAAAAATTGACTTTATCATGCAAACGTCATAGACAGAGAAAGCACATGAATAATGATAAAGTCATTCACAAAACGTTGCACCAAATAGAAAACCAAGTGGAACAAAATATTCGTGATATGCATCCCCACTTTAATCATTCACACATTCCGTGGCAAAACTCACACACTTAAAGTTATATCTTTTCATTCTAAAGGATCTAAACCTATTAGAGGATGCTAAGTGCCGACAAGTCCTTCGAAATAGTGAACTAAGATTAAAAACTAACCAAAAATTCCAAGAAACTAGTTTCCTTTGTTATTAAATTTGCATGATGAAGACAATAATTCATATTAGTTTAGTTTTATCTGTACTCAGCCTTGGCACGATTGTGTACATTAATTCTACAGCCCCATCCTGACCCGGGGTTTTCTCCAGCTTTCCTTCGGGTAGGAGGATTTTATGTACAGGATCTCTTGACTCTTGCCAAGAGGCGGCGGTCTATTGTAATAATCAATCTCAAATTTAGAGTTATTTTCATAGTTATGATTTATTAACAATATTTTCCGGATAATCTATAGTTTGATAAAAATGCGTACTTCTGAAATAGATTTTTTGTGTTTTATTAAATACCAATTTGTCGGAATTGTTGATATTGTAACATGTAGCTAACTTTTTATTCTTTTTAAGGAGTGTGCTGAAATTTTCAATCTTCCTCTGCCTTAGGGCCCTTGTTCGGAATTGATTGGATAATCTCTTGCTTGCTTCCGGAGAGAAAATAAGTTTATTTTCCTCCACATGGTCATACGCAGTTTGTAATTGCATTTTGGCAATAATATTATTTATTTGTTTCAAAATATTGATTAATATATTTCCATAAATGAAGTAGCCCCATCGCTGAGACAGCAGTTATTGATAAGCTAGCTGTTTGAAGCTTCCACTAGATCATCGTTGTCGGTGTTTTTATTCCGATAGAGACCAAGTTTTTAAAAAAAGTAGTCGTATTTTACCTCTGGCCCAAAGAACTGTTCAAAGAACTACCGATAGATAGAGCGTCGGTACTATTTTTTTGTTATTGTAGTATTTGGAAACGGGAAATGTAGCGTGCTATTGAAGCTTATCTACATCGACGTAGGTGTTGAGTGGTAGGATACTGTTAGTTGGTGGACCTCTTAGCTGGGTTTACCAACAACTTGACCCACGTGGAGGGGTTAGTAGGAGTTGTTAGTAATAGTTAAAGTTATTGATACTAGGAGGAGGTGGATAGAGGAAGGAAGGTTTGCTTTTCAGTAGTCACAGCTATATGAACTGGGACATTAATGTGAAAAGCTACAAATTTTTCTGACCCCACCTGGAATTTAACCCGGATGACTTGGTGATGAGTTTGAACGCTACCACCTCAGCCACAGGTGGGGCGTCACTGTACTAATCTTCTGCCGCGACTACTATGCTAATAATATGATGCTAATAATAGCATTACGAATCGGAACGTACATAAGTCTCCACCAGTGCAGCGTGTACGACCTCGGTCGCACACTCAGCTGAAACACGTCCCAGCGCCAGCGTTCCAGAGCCAACGCCACGGGCATCAGCGGCAACCGTTCCAGCGCCTCTGTCATCAACATGTTGATGTGGCGCTCGTGTTGGCCGCGACACTTCTTCTCGCTCGCTGAGGCGGACGGGGCGCTGTTCGCGTTGTTTTCGCAGCTTAGGGTCGTTTGATGAGGAAGCAGCTTCAGGCGACGTAAGTGCGGCTCTCCCGTTGCAGCCAGCGCAATCACATCACCTATGGCCTCGTGGAATCCTGCACAGGAGTATTATGTTTGGTTAATTTATTTCAACATATCATTTATATCATATGATGTGGCGAGGTCTGCTCTTCCACCTAACCACAAGATTTGGTAGAAGGATGTGGGACGGAGAGATGATAGGTTGCCGGGGCATCTAAGCAGCGGCGTAACTAGTACCCTTTAAACCCGGACATTGCCCGGGTGTCCCCAGTCTCATGTAGTCACCTACTTCTAGAAGTAATAGACAGCCTTCGGCGTGGTTTTTAACCGGTTTTGAAGAAAAAAATATTATTCAAACAAAAGAATTTCGATTATTAAAAACATTATTTTGCGTAAAATAGTCATAATTAATCAACGAACATTTCTCAAAAGCTCAATTTTTACTAATCAATCATTTTGCGCTATCGACTAGTTTCCCCGGAAGTGTGTAAAGTTATCGTGCTATTTTAACTAGGTCAATTAAAATGGCGATAGCCGAACGGTCATTTTCGAGACAGAAACTCGCCAAAAATTACTTGAGAAATACCTTGAATCAAGAGAAATTAAGTTATTGAAGTATTTTATCCATCGAATATAAAGCTTAAGAAACACAGTAGATCAGTTAGTTATGACATTTGCTAAAACGGAAGAACGTCGTATGAAAATATAAATGAATCATTGGATTTTTTGTACAATTACGGGATGAAAAAAATTACTGAAAAGTTGCTACGATATGTTGTACTTTTACTTAAAAATTTATAAAATATATTTTTAACCACAAGATTAAAATAGTGAAAATACGGCCACTAAGGGGCCCCGAACTACTTTTTGCCCGGGGACCCCGACTTGGATAGATACGTTACTACATCTAAGGTAGCAAACTGACATGAGTAGGTGAGGGAAACCCCAGCTGAAAACCTCACTCACTTCGGCTGAGTGGAGAATTGACTTCCCGAGAGTGAAGATGCTACCACAACGCCACAGCTATTGGTTTATGTACGTCGATGCGAATGACAGGAAAATACAAACCGAGTCATAATCGCAATCACCCTGTAATTGAGTAATTTCAAAGTCAAAAGAATAAATAAAAAATTATGTAGATCATCCTTCAATCCTAAAAACTTACTAAGTTTAAACTTAGTCTATTTGGTTTTAGAAAGCGTGAGAACAGTAGGTGAAATTGCATTTCAAAATATTTCTTCAATTTAGAAGAAATTTCGGACCTCTTCTCCCTGACTTTCAATAACATGTACAGTGATACAGTTTTACATTAAAAAACGCCGTTGTTAAATGAGAAACAATAATACCCATATTACTAACAATACCAACACATTTCAGTTCAATGGTGTTCTAAGGTAATCAACTTAATAGTCTCTCTGGATCTCCGGTTTTCCTTCCGGTAGAGGCGGATTTTATTTACAGGTTCTCTAGGCCCTTGCATAGGGGTGGCGGTTTATTGCAATAACTAATCCCGAATTTAGAGCTGTTTTAACAGTTACGATTCATAAGCAATATATTTCCCATAATCTATAGTTTGATAATATTACGTACTTGTGAACTATTTTTCGCGTTTTATTTAATAAAAAATTGTTTGTATTCTCTTGATTTTATAACACGCAGCTAACTTTATTATTATTATTATTAT